>KK121262.1:405737-441531 GCA_000611955.2 Stegodyphus mimosarum | reverse complement strand
ATAAAATCGATAATAAAGCAAATTTCAAATTCAAAATTAGGGCTTCCAGATGCCCATATTCGCAGTAGGATTACGTCATTCAAAATTCGATGGCTCTAGGTTTTATCACAATGCGAGAAACATGCATACATTTATGCAGATTTTTCATTTTTTAAAATTTAATGCAGAGCGATAACATTTAGTGGCAACAATTTGAAAAGTGAAACGGGCATTCAGAGTGATTCAACGCAAAATCGCAAAACGAAAGTAATAGTCCTTCGGGACTAAATCCCTTTGGACTAATAATAATAGTTTTCTCTTAAGAAGTTCTTTTCGATGATTATTCATCCTCTTATACTGCAGGCCTCAGGTGCATTGACGTAATCAATTAAACAGACAAACGACAGTAACAGTTAAAGGCCTTTGTTACGTCTAAAGCCATTAATTCGAGAATGAAAAATAATTAAATAATATTAATAAAACTGAAAGGGTTCAGATTTTAACGATTGCCTAAAAGGATTTGTTAAGCTTTTTTATACTCTCGCTGAGTTCAAAATCTACCAAAAATTTCAAAAGCAGCATATGTTCAGAATATCCGATGCAGTGTTAAGTGTTCCATATTTGTTTCTATTTTTTTTCAGGCTTTTCTCAGTTCATCATATTAATGATCAGTTTTCTTAGTAAGATGGCTGTCATTTTTTTGTCTTTTTATTATTAATGCTTTGTATGTAAACTTTATTACATATAACTTTCTTTGGACTTTCGCTCCATAAAATTCAATTTAACAGCAATATCACAGAACAGTTAAAAATAGCATATCTAAAGAATTACCTATATACAGCCTCGACTGCTAGAGATAAAAATGTTTTATTCCGTACAGTGTTGTCACTGCTCACTTTCAGACTGTTGAGTTTAATAAAAAATTCGTTAAGATTTTACAAAATATGAAACACAAAATTCGGTCTTCCATATGAACATTTGCGGGTGGCGAACAGTGTTATTCAAAATTTGATGGTTCTATGTACGGTCATTTTTTCAACATACGTACATACATTCAGATTCTTCATCATTTAATTTCTTTAAAATAATATAGTGCGATAATATTTGGTGGCAACAATTTAAAAAAAGATTCGTCGTTTTTAGTGGACGACGCAAAATCACGTTTCGAGACTAATAGCTCATTCGGGCTAATGCCCTTTTGGGCTAAAAATTAAGACAAGCTATTTTGTTGCCAAATTATCCTAACATAACTATTAATAATTGAAAATAATTTACTATTGCTATTCTCTCTCAGGAAGCACAACATTTCTTTCACCATGCGACAAATCGCACGGGTGAAAAGCGTCGCCGCCTAAAGAATTAAGTAGACATATTCACTTCTACCTTCACTCTTTCAAATTTTCCCACTTTGACATCTTCCCCCCCCCATTATACAGTCTTGCCTTCTATATCAGATGATTCAATATATACTGTTTGACATTTCCATGGTTGAGAGTAGCATATGAGAAGAAAAGAAATGATACTGTAAGTTTCATAATTCTAAGTTCCGAAATGAAAGCGAAGTGAAAACAGTCTATGGCATGGGTGAAATGCAACAGCTCTAACTTCAGATTATAGGAAGCCCCTTAACTCTGAGTTCAGAATCCAACTTGATGGTCTTTTAAACATTTTTCCATGCTGCGGTTATCGTAAAGAGCTTCTAAATTTCGGTCAAGTGGTGAAGTCACGTTTACAGACTCTTTCGCTACGCCCTATCTTGTGTGTATCACGCAGGAAAGTTTAAGACCGTAACTTTGATAAGCATGCTTTGTTTGGTTGTACAGCATCTAGTAGATAAGCAAAGAAGTCCGAAATCATTTTTGAAGAGATACCCTCAGTTAGACAAGTGAAGAAGCAAGTGCTATGGAGGCCTTTACCCTTTGCCTTCGCTTCTGAAGAGGTGTACGACCGACTAGGCCTTTGCCATTCTATTTTATAGTATCCCCTAAGAAAACCTAAAAAGTAATCAAAGTAAAAATTCCAGTAAATGGAAGTACTTATACACCCCTGTGCTGCATCTCAAGTAGGACTTTGGGTCTTTTAGCAATTATAAGGCAATTATAAGACATTATGGGAAAATTTACAGAGCAATGATAATTGCGTCTGTCTCCTGCGTCTTCTCTGTGAGCTCTGGATATCGTAATTAACTATGGAGGCTGAGCCGATCGTCGATAAATAGAGGAGCAACTATTCATCTGACCTGAAGGAGCTAGTCTGAAGGAGCTAGGGAATTGGGAAATACTGTAGAAGTACGAATATGCTGTTTACAGGCAAACAAGTCGTGAGAAGGCATTCAGAGCCATATAGGAATTTGAAATAGATGAGCCGAAATTGAGGGAAGGGTTTACAACTATGTCAGACGAACACGAAGAAACTGAAACTTTATTAAATATAACTCATACAATAAGATAAAAAGCTAGGAACATCCCAAGAAGAAATACAGAAATGAGACAATTTCACTACAACTGACCAGGTGCATTACAAATCACCAAAATTATTCGCAAAGCAGATACCACTAGTTGGAGATGAATGCGGTTGCAGGACGCAGACTTGAACAGTTGCAGGACGCTGAATTAACCTTCACTGGATACTAAGGTTTGTCTGTGTTGACATTTCCTAACATAATTAAATTTATGCTTCAGTGAGCTGGCCTGACTTCTTACAGTCCTAAGATACGAGGCCCATAAAAAAGGGAGGCTGCAACCTGATTCAATCACTAGAGAATTTCCCTTCAACCTTCAAGGACTTCCTGACTGACGGTGGAATTAAATCAAGGCTCTACAAAATTCGCAGAATTGCGAAATGATATAAAATTCACCGTTATGTGTTACGTATTGAAACGTTCCAGCAAATGTTTCATATGTTCAACCCAAACCACTTCATTTAGTGCCCATAAATAAAGCCAGCTTTGCTGCCCTGTCAGGGAGGATAAACCATTTCATTCAGCCAGGATTTCGTTTGCACGAGACAGAGTGTCTCTGTTTTTTCTCTGTGTCTTCAAGTTCTCCTTCTTAGGGAATTACACCTGAACTATTCACTCTTAGGCTCTTTTATGAAATTCTTTGAGGTTTCTGTAACTGCATTGCTAAGGCAGTAGAAACTTAGAATAACCACAACAGTATTGCAGCTTCTACAAGAACAAGAGGTATTTTGCCAGTAGAAATGTGAAACGTCCATACTCTAATGTAGGCAGTATTTATAGGCTTGTTCAATAGAAGACTTCTAGACTGTCACCAAGTTGGCTAGAAATCGTCAGTTTGGCAAGCGTGATGACAATTTCTGTTGCCAAGCCTTTTAATAGGATATCTGTTCAGCTCTTGTTCTATCTAAGCTAATTTTATAATCCCCAAGGCAGATGATTCAGAATTAAAGTACACGAGATGACACACATGAAAATACACATGGCACACGAGATAAACACTTATAAATATTAATATTACTCTTGTTAACACAAAAATACACAATGCAGTTATTAAATATAATGCATGAAATACAAAAACAAAGAAAAATAACACATAACACTACAAAAATACACACAAATTTAAATTACAAAGAAATAAGCGCAAAACTTTATAATAGTATGTTGGTACAGAATCTCAATTATTAGTGATCAGGGAGTTTTTGATTTAAATTTGTTTTCCTTTCCTAAATTTCTTTTAAACCTTCTTATTTACTGAAATAAGGTCCCCCAAAAATTATAAATTTTTTACATGTGCTTAGAATCTACTGATAGCTTTAAGTGCTATGAATGATTTTGACGTCTGAAATCTTTTTAAACACTCATATTAAGCAGTGCAGTATCTGAACTGCATTTATCTATTTCTCATTCGTATTTTGCAAATTAAGTTAAAATATCAGTTTTACAAAAACAGTAAAATACATTAAAATAATTCTACTTTCTACGAAACCTGTTGACAAAGAGTAAATAAACTAAGTGTTATTTAGTAAGATAATTTTAGTGTACCAGACAACACCGTCTTGCAGTCTGAGGAATTAGCCTTCTTCATATGCTCCGCGTGTCATTGCTTAAAGAGTCAGTGACTGCTAGAGATCCTTCCTAAAAATAGACTAAACAAACACGCTGATAACATGTTAATTTTAATATCTCGCAAAAAAAATAGGATCACATTCTCTCTTGCATAAAAGTAGACACGCGTTTCGAGCACAAAATAAAAAAAAATCTGATGCAAACCACACGACTTCCTTGCATGGAATATTGAATGATACGCACTTTTTCATACCTCTAATTTAAACTTATTTCCTCGAATTTCATTAGAGATATATTTCTCATTCAATTAATTCAATTCTCACTCTGTGAGAAGGCAAAAATACATAAACACTCAAAATATCTATATTAAAAATGGAAAGATATAGAAAAACATAAAACACCAAATACAGTTAAAATAATTTTAAAAAATTCTTTTACACTTAAAGTTACAGTTTCTACGCAAAAACAAGCAATTCGGGCAGAGGGCAAGAAGGCAGATTTTTCGGTGCACAAAACTGAAATTTTACGTTCGGTCTCACTCGGAAAAAAGACACTGAAGGCGTAGAAACTAACTTATTTTGTTGTGGACTCTATGCTGAGTCAATATATGGGATAATTTAATAACTTAAATGATAATGCCAAAATGAATTAAGCATGATTTAATTTGCAGTAATAAAAGAAGACATTACTTTGTAGTTGCGAAGCTTAGTTTCTCTAGATGGGCAACAAATCCACTATTCTGCTAAGTTTCAAATATAAACAATTATGGCTGCTGTGATAAAATAATTAGGTTTAGCCACACTCAAACAACTTATAATTTGTTCATTATTCTACAGCTATAACACGCAGGTTAACTAAAGGCATAAAAACCTTAACCGGAAGATAAGAACAACATAATTCAATCATTTTTAAAGCAAAAAAAATGCACTATTTACAAACATACAAGAATAAAGAAACTGGGTTCACTGACTAACAGAGTGGATATATATATATACATATATTTACATACTTTTGGTGCGGCTGATTGCAACCGAGATAGGAGGTGCACATTTCACACATTATAGCAGTCCTATATACAAAATTTCAGCGTTCTGAGGCTACTCGTTTTTGAGTTATGCGAAATACATACATACGTACTTACAGGCGCCAGGAAAAAATCTCTTCTGAATCCATTTTAAATTAGTTTTATAATTTGTTTGGGAAAAAAGAGTCCTTTATTCTGTCTTTGCGTACAAATGTCACGTAAAACATCGCTAAATTGCATTCAATAGCTGTGAAAATGAACATTTTCTTTGAGATATGATACCAGGCATTTTTCGCAATTACAATACTTCCTCTTGACTTCGTACAAGGAAGTAATTACCCGGATTTTTTGAGTACCTGAAGTAGCTGTGGTAATGTCTGGGTTATCTGGGGTTCTAGAGTATATCCTTTTCATCACTGTGAAGTAATTTGACAGTGGAACATCTAATCAAAATTTTTGTTCTCCACTCTATTAAGTCGCAGTTGCATTTTTTGCTTCATTTTAGAGAACGCTGCCGATAAAGGAAAAAAAAAGTAAACTAAGTGTTATTTAATAAGAAAAGTTTTACTACGCCAAAAAAAGAACATCTTAATCTTTCTGAAAGTTTTCCTTTTACTCTACCATTAGAAAAAGATAAGTATATCTACAGAAAGACAAGAAAAATCTGATATCTGCTGCAAGAAACCTGAAGCTTAAAGCGAAATTACTTACTTTATTCTTGCCAAGATTTGAGAAAGAGCGGAACTGAAGAAGTTATTTTCTTCAGTTTCTCTCTTAATTACCCACTTTTATCGAAACAAATAATTCTCTGCCGAAGTTATAGCGATTGCTCTTACACTGGAATTAGAATTATTAAAAAGTGTTTGATGTGTCTTATCTTATCCTGGATTCATTTGAAAGATTCCAAATGCGATTTACGTTTTTTAAAGATATCGGTATTGAAACATTTTCGAATTAGAACGTGGATGTGTTTAGGAAAAGTATTCAAAATTGCTTCTTTTTAAAAATAAGAGACTATTGGAAAGGATGAAACTTCCTGAAATAATTAAGTACATTTCAATGCAGTTGGAAAATGAATTCTCAGTTTAAGCAAAAATTAATTTCTCTCTGTAGAGATCGCTGATCTTCAAACTCAGAAAACCCATAAATCTATAGAAAATTTTTTTAGACTATGCAGCACCTTCAGAAAAATACACCTTGAGATCACATTGCAAATATATTAATATTGTGAGCACTTTACGTAGAAAATTAAAAGGATAGGATTATTCCATTATACTTTTACACACGAAAGCAAATCTACTTTATATTATCAGAGGTAACAAAAACAACAGAAATTGAAAAATATTACATATTTAATTATGTGCGAAGTGTTTAAGTTTTGCAGGTGTCGTGGTATCCAAAAATTCTTGAACAAAATTTGAAATTAATATTCAGAATTCAAAACTTGGTTTTGACTTGCAGAATTCCTAGAAGAGTTCAAGCAAATCCAAAAGTTTCGCTGTACAGGGTTTGAAGATTTCAGGTATACATACATTTCAGGTATACAGGTTCTTTAGCTCTTTACAAATATTGTTGGGTAAAAGTAAGTATTTCAAAAATGTGTTGTAAATATCCAGCAAAAGAATAGGTATAAAAGTACATGCTGAGAGGAAGGGGAAGTCATTTTGGCAATGATGGAGAAGATGTATTTCAGATGTGTATAGAAGTTAAGTTTATGCTACATTGGCAACCACGATAAAAGTTAAAATAACCACAGTAAAATGGTACTGAAGACAGTTAATACTACAAATAGTCAAACCGATTGGGACTACACCTTATCCCAATATTCCGGAGATGTGAAAAATTGCTTACAAGTTATATGTTTTATAGAGTCATTAGGTTATTTTGAAGCAGGAGTACACGAGCAGTGAGGAATGCCCTCTTCGGGACTCGAACTTGGACCTCTTAAATATGCACCGAGTGTACTACCTTTACACCACGAAAGCGCGCTGGAAGGAGAGAGAAAATACCTTATAGTGTAATGCACATAAAGGAATTTCACCTCTCCTTTTCATAGTTTCTTATTTCGTTGTACGAAGTAAAGGGAGTATTGTAATGACGAAAAATTTCGGGTCTCATATTTGAACGAAAATATCCATTTTGACCGCTGTCGAATACAATTTAGTGATGTTTTTACGTGACATCTGTATGTAAGGACAGAAAAAAAATTCTTTTTTCCAAAACGATTTGTAAAATGGATTTAAAATGGATTCAGACGAGATATTTTGTCGCGTCTCTACGTACGTATGCATGTATCTCGCATAACTCAAAAGCGAGCAACCCCAGAACGTTGAAATTTTGTAAATAGGACTGCTATAACATGTAATTTTTGGTTGCAATCGGCTTCACCAAACGTATATCTACTCTGTTACTCGGCTTCCTGAGCTCAGTTTTTTTAATCTTATACGTTCGTAAATTGTGTATTTTTTTGCTTTAAAAGTGATTGAACTATGTTATTTTTATGTTTCGGTTAAGGTGTTTTACGCCTTTCGTTAATCTACATGCAATAGTTGCAGAATGTATCAGCAATTAAAAGCTGTTTAAATGCGACTAAGCCTAATAGAGCAGCCATATTTATTGACATTTGGGACTTAACAGAATAGCGAATTAAGTCATTTTCTGCATCTTCAGTATCTTTTTCTCGAGTGGAACCAAAAGTAAACTTTCACTTTTGTGCACCGCAAAATCTGCCTTCTTGTCCGCTGGCCGAATTGCTCGTTTTCTCTCAGAAGCACTAATTTTAATAGTAAAAATAGTTTTTTTTTTAAACTGTATTTCATGTTTTAGGTTTTTCTATATTTTGCAATTTTTAACGGCGATGTTTTGGGTTTTTACGTATTTTTGCCTTGCCGCAAAGCGAGAACTGAATTAATTGAATAAGAAATATATCTCTAATGAAATTCGAGGAAAAGTTAAAATGAAATGTAACAAAAATGTGTATAATTTAAGAGGCCGTACAAGGAAGTTATGTGTTTTTATTTCAGCAAAGATGATACAGTACAGTAAATTAAACACAGTAAGATAACTTTTATAAATCTTTCGACGCTTTGATGATTAAAAATGACGCTTTGATGAAAAAGGCCATATTATCGAAATTAATGTGAAAAGTATATTTAGATAAACAAATTTATTTGATGTTATTACTAATATTACTATTGCAATAGTACAATTTTAATTTCATCATCCTGCAAACTCTGCAACTCCAAAATTCTGCCGCCCGGTCTCTTTCTAAATTGTAAATATTTTGCCGCCCCCAAAAGCTTGCCGCTCGGCGCGGATGCACGGATTGCACCGCCAAAAGACGTGACATGCTCACCATATATTAGACTTAATAGAAACAATAAAAACAAGAAGTACGCGCATTTCCGCCGCCCAGACAGTTTAGTGGTTAGAAGAGCCTACTGCAGTAACGAAGGGCTAAGGTTTCAAACTCCGGAGAAAGCTTGAATGTTTGTAAATGCATAGTGTGCGGCATGAGGGCATTCTAAATATATTGCGAGCCGAATATCCTGTCGTGTGGTTTGGTAGAAGGGCAGAGGAATGGACCACTTTCCAAGACCACTCCCCGGGATGCTTTCCCTCAAAACTGGTGTGGAAGTAGAAGTCCAACTTCCATGAGGTTCTGGCAGTCATTTTTCCATAAATTAAAGGGACAAGTCAACAACAGCAAAGTACAGCTCCCACAACTCTGCGTCTGAGAAGTTCGTCATGACTCTGTCAATATAGGATCAGGCTCTGTTTGTAAAGAAAATTCTTCTTGTAAAATGTTTTTTTTCAAGAACGGTGACTTTGTTTTAACTGATCTGAAGAAGCTCGATATAATAATGAATATCAGATGCAACTTTGATCCGATGTCTGTTCATGGTCTGAAATTTTGAATATTGACAGAATTTTAAAGATGGAAATGAGCTTTTTCTGGCCACAAAATGTTTAATGGCCATACATTGTCCACTTTTATCCAAGCAAGAAATAGCAGGGAAAAGCTTGTCATCATTGGCAGGTTAGCAAGAAGCAACTCCTGAATGTGCGTAATTCTGAATGGCTAACATTGCAGGAGGTTTCTTAAAATTTTATGAACTTTTCTGATATGCATCGGGCAATTTCCCTTACACTGTATATTCCAACACTAATTCTCGTCTCTTTTTGCAATGCTATAACTACATTTTCGACCGACGTCGAAGCAATTGCTTTCCTCCCTCTGCCAGATTTCATGTGAAATGATATTCGAATTTACAAATCATCTTCCGCAGACTGTTGATAGACATCAGATTAAACCTGCGTCTTATTCGCATTAATGATTCGAACTTCTTCAAGGCAGTTGAAGCATAGTCCACCGTTCTTGTAAAAAAGGCTCTACAAGCAGAATCCTATCCTTCATTGACAGAGTCAGGATAAAATTTTCAGACGCAGAATGATAGGGGGAACCGCACGTACTCAGTGTTTGTATCAAGTCTAATATGTGGTGTGCATGTAATGCCTTTTAGTTAACATATTTTGAAGCCATCTATTGACGTACCGTAATATATTGATATAACACTGATAGCTCGTTCAATCCTAAGCTGTGCAACTTTATTAAGTGTATTCTCTGCCAAGACATTCAGTATTCAAAAGTCAGTAATCTGAGATGGTGGCCATGTAATGGAGATTCAAACATATAATGATTGAAAGGCCTAAGCCCGTCACATTCACAGATGTGCATATCACTATACCTATTTTCGGTTTAGATAAGACAGGAAAGGGTTAAGCTCCGTTCACATGGTGGTTTTAAAGTCATAATGGTTTAGCTGAGCTTTGGTGTTAAGCAAGCAAACCTTGCTACGTCACAAAACTGGTTTAAAGATTTTGCCTAAGACTTCTGACTTTTTAACTTTATGCCAAGTTGGTACCACCAATCACAGCGAAGCAAACATCAGTCGACGGTTTCGCTGAGTGAGCTATATGTTTACGAATGTGCAACTTTCCCTTTCCTGACTGGCTAAGGCTCAAATCTTGTTAAACAGGGGCGGATAGAAATTTATGACTTAACCAAAAAGTTTTGTAACGATAAAACCGCCTTAGAAACTAAATAAGAATTGCTTTATCAGTTTGCAGGTCAGCTGTTGGGTACGCCTTTCTGTCGCAGTTGAATACGAACAATTCTGACACAAGAAGAAGCTTGCTGGTGGTGCAAGAAAATGCTTGCTGGTGGATTGTTTCAGATACACCAACTGGGGAATCTGCAAGGTGAATCTAAAACGTTTGGGATTTCCTATTAAATTTTTTGCTGGATTTAAATACTTGGGTCTCATTACTGACAATTGTTCATCACGGATGTCCCATTTGCGTTATTTAAAGTTAGGTTATTCAATTACGGCAAAGCACACGAGGGCTATCTGCCTAAAGGGAGGGATGCCTTCGTGGAGGACTTTCTAAGGGGAACTGGCTCATATACACGTTACACGTGGGGAAAACCACGAAAACGCCCATGCAGCCAGCCCGTTCGCGGGATTCGAACCTCGGACCGAACTACCAGTGTTCAGCGTCTTTACCGCTCGGCCGCTGGTGGGCCTTGCGTTATTTAAAAAACAATTTAGTGGGCTTACCATTACGATGCAATGTACAACATCATTAAAGTGAGCCATTATATTACGATTGCTGAAAACATTGTATCAGACATGCAGTTTCTATTTTGTAATATAAACTGACTTCATATAAAAGGGGGAAAACTGCTCACAATTCAATGACAACAGCTATTACTCATATCCAGAGCATATTTTACTACCCCAATAGCTGACGTCTAAGTCATTGCAGGCTTCTCCCTCTCAAGCTGCCCTAGGTGGTGAGGAGAGGTGGCCCTAAATGAGTGAGGAGAGAGGCTCTAGGTGGGGAGTATAATCCTTCTAACTACGAAAAACAATTTTACAATTAGCTTCCATCTGACTATAGCAGCTTACAACAGAATACCAATCAAAAAATCTCCAACAAGGTATCTCTCTGTACACATATGGCTCTGAAAGAGAATCAGATACAGGTCGAGTCATTTGGTCTCTGGACAGAATCAAATTGTTTATTCTTGAAAGAAGAGACTGGGTTGCAATAATGCAGTGTACCAAATAGAATTAATAGAAAAAATAACGAGCATTGCCAGTTTGCAACATCTTGTACACATATGGCTCTAAGACAGAATCAGATACAAGTTGCGGCTTTGTCCTCTGGACAGAGATAAAACTGTATATTCTTGAAAGAGGGGGCTGGGATACAATAATTCAGTGCACCAAACAGAATTAAGCACAAAAACAGCGGGGACTGCCAGCGCGCAGCGTCATTCCCAGAATAGAAGGATGATAGACAATGACTGAGATTTTAGTTTTCCTGCAATCTCAGAAAAACGAAGCCGAAGTCGCTTAGATATATCCAAATGCGTAAAGCTGCGGTCTCGAACTCAAATTATATGGAGGCCGTGCACGATCTGAAAACAGCTGGCGGGCAAGAATTTTTTTTAGCAAAATACAAAACATTCTTCACTAAATTTTAAATTTCGCTTGTTAATTACATATCAAATCATGCATAAACACCAATAATAATAATAACGAAAAGGCAACAAAATCAAATGTATACTTATTGAAATTACATAACTGAAAACACTTGAAATCTAAAATATTTTACTTTGACACTTTGTAATGCAATCATGCTGATAACTAAATACTTCAGACTGGCATTCATTTAAAATAATTCTAACATTAATTAATCCCTAAGTAACTTACTTTAATTTAAATAAAAAATAAACAGATTGTGAAAACTCGAAATTTTTAGCGAAAACTTCCCAAGTGGGAAAAAACAGTGAATAATATTGAGAATAAATAATGACAACCTACTCATTTTTTTCTTATTTATTAAACCTTTCTTCCACAGTGATAATTAAAATACATTTTTATAAGTAAATAATCATAGTCCAAGCACTGCAGAAAAAAAATTACTAGATATTTTCTTCATTGATTGCAGATGTTCGTCAGTCAGTTGTGTTTTTCTTATTAATTTTCAACTGTATAAAAGTTGTTCACAAATAAATGTATCCCCAAACAAAGCGATTATGATTAATGTAACAATTCCTAATAAGGGTATTTATCCTTTGACAAGTACGAATTAAAGTTAATCATACCTTTGAATAAGGTTGATGTCACATTATAAATCAATTAGTTCAATTTATGGACTCTCTGGGAGCGTTATTCGCAGTAAGTTTTTAATGATAATGAAAATAATATAATCTTAAACTTAAAAATAATTAAAATCCTCAAATCTTTGCAACACCAAATTAACAACAAAAGCACAACTGAAAGGTATTGGCGGGTAGCACAAAATTTTCTTCGTTGGCCACCTGCGGCCCTCAGGCCTTCAGTTTGAGACCACTGGCATTAAGTACTGCTTAAGTGTCTAGCCTGTAAGAGGCTTGTTCAATTCTGGGTTCAGGGTCACAATGTTGATCTGGTAAATGAACAAGTAGATATCGTTGGGAAGAATGCGGTCGATACCTATCCCTTCTGGAGCATTGCACTTCACTACCAGTCACATTTCTGAAACAATCTACTAACAAGCATCTTCTTACACAGTGTCAGGATTGCTGGAATTCAGCTGCAACAAAAAGGCGTACCCATCAGGTGATCTGCAAACTGATAAAGCAATTCTTATTCAGTTTCTAAGGCATCATTCAGACGACGGTTTTATCATTATAAAGCTTTGTGGTTAAGTCATAAAATTCTATTTACCCCTGTTTAACAAGGTTTGAGCCGTAGCTAGTCAGGAAAGGGAAAGTTGCACATTCATAAACGTGTAGAGCGAAACCGTCGACTGATGTTTGCTTCACTGTGATTGGTAACACTCGAAGTGACCGACTCTCAGTAATAAGGTTCTTCAGCTGTAATAAAAGAGTTATGCATTTCTATGGTATTTTCTCTTTTGTCTCTTGTTGTATACATTAAAGTAAGAGATGATACTTTAGATTGCTTTCAAAAACAGTAAACAATGAAAACATACTCTACTCTATTGTAGAGAATCATTTACAGTTTTAAATCATAATGAAAGACATTACACATTTGCATCAAAAGCACTGCATAAGTAATAAAAGTGAATTAGTCACAGTCATGTATGTATTTGTGCTTTACATTTGGTATTATTGTGGAAAGATAAATCTTTGCCGCCCAACCGGGATATTGGTTAGCGACGTTGACTGCGTACTGAAGGGCTCAGGCTTGAATCCCGGAGAAGGCATGGATGTTTGTAAATGTATAGTGTCCATGCGGCATGCGGGCACTCTGAATATGAGACGAATCGAAAGTTTCCTCAAGAGGTTGTGGTAGGGAAGATGGGTGGAAGACCTCGGAGCCGTCCTCCCGGGGTGCTGTCCATCAAAAACGGGGACGGAACTCAATAAAGTAATACTGTCACCTGTATAGTGAGCTTTCCAACGTCAAACACGCTCTTGCATTCCATGCCACAATGAATTTCGTAGGCTTGTTCTGATGTCACTGTTAAGAGTAGTGAGATAATTCACAACAATAAAGAAAGATAAATTTTCAGGGTTAATGCGAGTGCTGAATTAGCAGATATGGAGTTCAGCTGTATTCAAGTGTAATGTTAGTTCATATAAATGGTTCCAAAAACATAGATTTAATATAAAAGTGTAATTATACAGTTTTGCTTTGGCATCACTAAAAAGCTGAAAGCTTATTTTTTTACAAAATATTCTGTAGAAGTGTTTGTATTCAAAATGGAACCAAACAAAATGCTATTTATTGTGTGTTAGAATACGTAAAACTTTCTCGATATCCGCCATTCAAAGATATTTATGGATAACATTTTCAAAACAAATACCTGAGAACAACAATATTGCAAAGCAAGTGAAACAGTTTGAGGAAACCGGCGAAAAAGGACGTGTAAGGTGACTATTTTTGACAGCGAAATGACTGAAAACGTTTCTGCGAATCTTGTCCTTGATATCGTGAATCCTCTGATATTGTTTGTGACTTATGACTGAGGGGGAAATTATATTAAAATTTTAACATTCCACACTTAAAGTTTCTGAGGATAAAAATTATTTCTCTCAGAAACTTAAAACTGAATATATTAGCAATTTAAGAACAACTACTCTACAAAAGCACACTTCCTAAAAAAATAAGATATCGTTTTAAAAACAAATAAATAAAAAAAAGGTAATTTTAAGCCTTTTATATTGTGTTAATTTAACTTAGAATACACAATTTTTCTTTTAAATGAAAGCTTTTTCCGAAAGACAGAGAACAAGAAATACGGCTATTTGAAATAAATTACGCCATAACGAAGCTCTTTACAGTAACTATACATACTCATTAATACATTAAACTATTTGAAGAATGCCTCTTTAATAGGGGCATTATATCGTAGCTATTTAATGTGGCTGTCTTTTAAGAGTAGTAAAGATTTTTAATGAGCCGTTAGTCTAGACATCATAAAGTCCTTTATGTAATCTAAGTGCATCGAAATACTGGAGGCGGAACTTTAATATTCGCATCCAGTTCACCTTTATTGTTGGGAAAGTTAGAAATGTAACGAAAATGAAGTGCGCTATAAATTATTTATACACGCAAACTTGCGTTACGGCTACCGAGCGCAAAATGCTTCTTTGCAATGATTAAGCTTTATGCTCCTCCAGAATGAGTTGATGTATGGCTATTTAGTTTCGTTTTATCCGTGACCGATTTTGAAGATGCTGTGAACGAAGCTACGAAACTATGTATACTAATTTTACCAGTTGTATGATGTTTTTAAGTAAAGAAAAAATATTAATGATTGAAATAATATCTAAACAGAAATGCGGAGGGCGTGGGTTGTAATCAATTTCTAGGGTGAATCGTTGCCACATATTTTATTTATTAAAACATTTTGTATGTACATGTCTGGAATTTTAAAGTGGAAGATGATGCTGATTAATGCTTTTCCTGGAGATGTTAAATAACAAAGATAGATAACTCTTTCTTTTTCTACACTTATTTTGGGAGGAAGACGTAGAACGAAATTTATCATAGAAATTATTTTTTGATGCGTGCTATTTCGTTTCCTTTTTAGTAGATAGAAACTTGCTCTTAGATATTTTTCAGAAAGTTGTCAATTCATTTAATTAGTTTCTAAGGACTAACTTTGGACTAACTAATAATTTTCACCTGTGATGAACTACTTACCAGTTTTAAAGAGCTGAACTCACATCAGTAAGCAAAGCAATTAAGATACAGTAACACGCCGAACAAATATTAATTTAGAAGTCAAATAACAAAAATCAGTGTTATATTTTCAAATTTTCACAGGACCAGTTTCAATGGTTATGTTTTAAGTCAAACTAAAAACTGAATTTATTTTTGCTATTAATTTTACATCGTTTCCTAATCAATCCATTCGAGAAGAAGCAACAGTAGTTATTATTTAAAAAGATGCATCTGTCCGGAAAGTAAAAGGACTGACTTTAAAAAAAAATTATTCACTGTTTTGACACATCGACTTAGCTTTCAAAATATGCCCTTTTTTCATCAACACAACATTACCAGCGACTCTGCCAATCACTTAAGGCTCCCTGGAACGCAGAAACTGGAATGCTCTTCAGCTCTCTCGTTACGGCCTCTTGAATGGCCTGGGCCGAGACGTTGTGCTGTCCTTTCATGACCCTTTTCAATCGGAGAACGGGAAAGAAGTCTGCAGGAGAGGCATCTAAGTTGTACCTGTACTTGAAAGACTCAGAAGCAAGTCGCCCGCGTCCGTCCAAAATCGCTAGATCATGGAAACTCCATCACCACAATGCTCCGAGCCACATCGCCTTTGCTGTCATGGACTTCTTGACCAAACATGACGTCACATAGCTTCCCCAGCCACCGTACAGCCCAGATGTGACTTATTCAAACCTTTTCTTTTTCCCGCAACTGAAAACGGTCATGAAAGGACGGCACCACGGCTCGGTCCAGGAATTGAAGAGTCCGTAACCAGCGAGCTGAAGAGCATTCTAGTTTCTGCCTTCCAGGCAGCTTTCAGTGATATGCAGAGTCACTAGAAACGCAGTGTTGAAGCAGAAGGTTCATATTTTGAAAACTATTAAGAAGTTGTGTCAAAATTGTGAATATTTTGTTTAAATTCAGTTCTACTACTTGCCGGAAAAACTCTGTAGTTTAATATTTTTACCATCGAAGTCCAAGGTCAGCTCTAAGATCAATTAGTGCCTATGAATGAAGTCTAAATACGCTGCTGTTCAGCGTTAATAATTTATCTCTGAAGAGGTAAATGTAACCTTATAGTTGTTAAAAAATAGTGGAAATGCTAAAAAATAATTTAGTTTTGTTATTTTATACAAATTAGAAGTTAAAAATTATTTGTTATTCAGTAGAAAGTGGAGAAAGTTGTATTAAAAGTCTCAAGGACCGATGCCAAGGCAGCTACTTTTAACTAAATAATATGTAGCATGCTTACAGTGCACATCGGAATATGGAAACTGGTTCGGCAAAATGGTGTGGCTCTTACAATACGCCAAGATTGAGCAGTGAAATATTGTGAGATTTTTTTAAGTGAAGGATGTAAACTTAGATAGGGTTATCATCGAATAAAAATTCACTAAAATGACGAGTGTATAGATCTTACATAAACATAATTAACTTAGAATATAAAGACCGATGTCACTAAAGTGTAAGATGCTTTTCACCCAGATCCGGCAGTCAGGAAGACTTCACTGCAGCTGGGGAGTACTTATGAAAGTTGGAACATCACAAACAAGAAAATGGCATCACTATTGTTGGATCAATCCGTTATATTATTCCAAACCCTATGAGGTTCCACAAAGTGCTTACAAGATGATACTCAAGAATTTAATTTACCATCAATATGAAATGGGTGATAAAGAATTTCTGCAGCGTATCCTCCCTGCATACACTACACAGATGACAACTTTAATGGATTTTCAATTGAAAAATTAGAGTCTAACCTACAAGAGATTAAATCAAATCTCTGAAAATGCTTTAAGTACTTTTAGAGAATTATTTTAACTCGTATTTGAATCTCCAGAGCTCTGTAGAATAATAAAGATAACTAACTAGTTATGTTTTCTTTTACATTGGTAGCAGTTGATATTAGGTTATAATCTACAGTAAGTATTTATGTTAAAAATTGACGTCCATCATGAGATTCGAACTACCTATCTTCCAATGCCAGCTGCTAAGCATTTACATCTCGAGAGGTTGGAGAATGCGAAAATTCCTTACATTCTAGCCCACATAAAGAATGACTGGGAAAAACATAAGCCCCAGTTAACCAAATCAGGGTAGTGACGAGTCAACTTTCGTAACATTTGTAGTTTGGTCACTACAGAGAATACTTAGTTTTTTGCAGCAGGTAAACCTAATAAATCAATTGTACTCTCCCTGAGAACTGAACTGCAGATCTTCCAATGCCAGCTGGACGTGCATACCGTTTACACCAAGATAGCATAAAGAATTAATTGCAACTCATTGTAAAACAAAAACCGTATCATTTTACAGATCAGTGGGACTTTTACATAACATTGAAGATTCAATACTTTCTACGATTTGTGTGTATCCATTAAATGGTACAATTAATTACTCATGTGAAGTGTTATTTTATTATTTTTGATAGCGGGTTTATTCGAGAGAATGAATGTATGTGTATTTGATTAATGCAGATCATCTAAGAAGAAATTCTTAGTTTCCTCTGTTAAACATTATAAATATTTTACAAGAATATGAGGAAAAATTGTAAGGTATTAGACAAAAAAAAAAGAAAAAAAAAAAAAAAAAAAAAAAAAAAAAAAAAAAAAAAAAAAAAAAAAAAAAACAAACTAAAGGGGGGGGGGAAGACCTGAAAGCTTTCAGATTTTACATTACGTCCAAAGGAGCGTTTTTTTCAACGTTTTCTGTGTTACTTTTATTTATTAAATGTCATGTTCTTCGCACTTAAACTATACAACCACAAAATTCAATTCAATAGCAACATCGCAAAATAATTTTAAAAAGAGCATATCCTTAGAATTTCCGATATATAGTCTCGCGCACTGGAGCTAAAAAAAAATTTTTTTTTCGTACAATGTTGCCATTGCTAGCTTCGAAATTGTTGAGTTTCTTAATCAATAATTCGTTAAAGTTCTACAAAATATAAAATCGACAACAAAACAAATTACAAATTTGGGCTTCCAGATGCCCATATTCGGAGGAGGATGACGTTATTCAAAATTTGATGGCTCTAGGTACCGTTGTTTTATCACAATGCGAATATATACAGTTATGCAGGTTCTTCAGTATTTAATTTCTTCAAATATAACACAGGGCGATAATATTCAGTGGCTACAGCTTGAAAAGTGATACGGACATTTACAGTGAATAGATGCAAAATGCCAAAATGAAATTAATAGCCCTTCTGAGCTAACTTTCCTTTGGGCTAAAAATTACACATTTAAATATGAACATAATTCCAGAAATAGAGTCAAGGTTTTAATGGCGAGTAGAAAATGTAACAAAATAGATGTCATTTTCTGACTTGTAAAGCAGTCATAACAGTTTTAATAAGATAACTGATTATGCATTCTCCCAAAATGGCGGCAAGTTAATATTTGCAATAAGAGTACTATTTGTTATCATCCGTGTTATCGCCTGCTTGATAAGTACTTATTTATTTTAATTTAAGCACATTAGCTTTACGTAAATAAAAACAAATGCTATACCATTAACATAATTTGCGAATCGCAGCAACAATAAATTTCAGTTTATTGTTTTTCTAAAGAGAATATTCTTTAAATTTATGTATTAGAATGCAGGATTCCTTCAACTTGCCTGGAAGAATATATGCTCAAAATAAAAACGTCTTTATTTAAGAACTTTTGATTTTTATCGTTTCTTTATTAAAACCTTTGAGAAGCTTGGGTAAGTAGATAGATTAAAGTATATAGTTTAGAAGCAAAACATTCCCCGAAATTTTCGCATTGCATCATGCACTATTCGTAAGTAATGAAATGTTGCTTCTACAAACTTAAAAATGAATTATTAATTAATTATTAATTAAAATATTCAAATATAGTGCGGAATGACGGATACTTATTTCGCGTCTATTCGTAACGCCTTACAGAATGAGAAATCACTATTCTTTTCACAGTAAATAAATTCCTTTTAGGTATTAGGACTCAGTAATTAACTTTCTTCTCTCAAACATTTTTTATTGTAATTAATGGCCTTTCTTATCCGTTACAGCGGTTCTCAATATTTTTTTGCCCTTGGCACACTTTTTAACACTGTTAAACAATGATCTCTCCCCTTCTCCTTTCTAAAATTAAAAAAATACACATAAATTTATTTAAATTTAGATTATTTCTTAATGTGTTTTATAAATTAAAAAGAAAAGTATAGAAAGTTGATAAATATTAAAACTTGAATAAAAGTAAATTTTTATATTCATGAACTAAAACTAAATACTTAAATAAAAGGTCGACAGCATTCCCCTCTGAAGGTATGAAATTTCCTCCAGTTGAGAACCACTGAGATGAAATGTCTGCTAAATGCAATAAGTTTTGGGAGTTTTCCACGATTGCAAACAGAATTTATCTATCTCAAGTAGTGCAATAAAAATTTTGCTTCTGTGATTAACATTTTACTCTTGTCACATATCTAAAAAGTAAAACAAACTTATGTACCTTTAATATGACTTTCATGTAGGTCTGCCAAACAAACAAACAAAATAGTTGTCGGTGAATCACAGAGACTAAAATATTGTGAATGGAAACATTGGAGAAGGGAGGCTTTATAACATATTTTACAACACGCACTTTTTGCATCTAAAAAGGACAGAATTTTGTAAAACTTACTTTTGAGAACTGATCTTATTTCCAATGTTTTAACTGGAATAAAAATATAAAATATAATTTCTTTTCACTCGCCCCGCTCTGAGTTTTAATTCGGCCCACTCTGAGTTACTTTATTTTTTATTGAGTTATCTTTGATGTAGGAACCTCGAAAATAATCATTAGTATATTTTTTTCTCCCTATGTTTGCTGTGCTTTCAGTAGATGTACTGTACGCTATTTATACTTCGAAAAGACTGTTAAAAATTTTGGCGATCTAAAACGTGGTGATAAAAATCGGTACTCTAATGTTAGCACAACCCCCTTAATAGAAGTAACTAAATTCTTAGATTACGTCAAACTCTGATTCCCATCTACATAATAATTCTTCAGTTTGAACCAGCAATGTAACCATTTTCGCATGCGATCTTTTTCGTTTAATTTGTGTTCGAGCAGCTTTTGTAGATAAAATGAGATATTTTTTGTCATAAATTCACCTTTAAAACATATATTTATGGGATTTACTTGCAATGAAAGAAACTGCGATAAAACATATTTAGGAATACAATATTTTATTGTAAAATTGCCAAAGGGAACAATAATTGCCTTGAATCTATTCTTAAAACCATCGCCATGAAATTTTCATGCAATGAAACGAATACAATCCCGCTAATCAGTAGGTTTATCGATTGATTTTCGGTATAAATATCTAATTAAAATAAGAAATTGATACATAATAATTATGTGTGTAATAACTAATTTTTAGCATTTGTAAGACTTTTTTGTTTGTAAAATATTGTCTAATTGCGCCAAGGAAATACGCTCTAATTCGTAAATACCAAAAAATCTTACTTTGTCTTTACCATTCTAGTTAAAGCACAGAAATTGTATTGGAAACGCAAAAATAAATTTCAACATAATTTTGTATTTGCTGAGGCTCTTAAACATTTTAGTGCCCATCTGTGGTGTATTAAAGACTACAATCTGTTATATCGTAATGCTTTACAGTATGATGTTTTAAAAATGAGAAGTTTTGTCGCCACTTTGTATTTTGTTAGGTATTATTAATGTACTACTACGTTTCAGAAGTGCGTTGTTTTCTCTTCACTTTCTTTTCCATCACGGTGCGTTTGTTTTCTTCGCTGTGTTTTTGGCGGACATCCGTAAGGCCACATCTTGATATATTCTGTTCAAGATAACAAGTATAAATTTCACGTGTGAAATGTTAACAGCAACGCAATACTAATAATAACGATAATAATAGTTCATATTCTAAATAATTACGTTGCAAGATCAGGGTATTGAATTTAGCGTGAGGTAAGAACAAAAGTTTGGAAATCATAGCCGTACAATAGCAGGTTAACCACTGTGGTCGTAGCGATGCTTTCAGCTCCATCTCTGAGTAAATACAAATGAATATTAGGCTTATGAATACTGCATTCTAGACTTTAGAATACTACTTCCATTTTCAGTTGTCTTTCGAGCAATAATATTATTATAACTTTGTTTTAATCTGGCACGCTTGTTGAACTGCATATTACTCAAAATTTTTTTTTGTTTCTTCCATAAATATTATTGGCTGAGAATGAATAACACAGGGTATGTATCGATTTATGTGCATATTAGAGTTCGGGATTTTAATAATAATAAAATTCAATCTCCATAAGCGTATAAAAAGAATTTGGGAACTGTTAAGTTTCAACTATTTCAAATATAACTTTCTCATTAACACGACGATTCTTCACTGGTGACTATAACAGGGAATAAAACTGACGATCCAAATCCGCAAATTTCAATTTATTAGTAAAATCAGTTCATATACAAAAAGTAACATAATCTGCTGTCTTAATAAATCATTACTGAAACAAGCAAAATGTTTAAACAAGTCGTTAACAAGACGTTTAAGAGATGGTTTTTACAGATTTATTTATTAAAGAATCACAGAACAATTTTTTTGATATTTTAACAAGATTTAAAAGACATATAATTTATCTTTTTTCTTTCTTCCTCAAAATTAAATAATTCCCATGATTTCGCAATTAAGAACGTTACTCACTCCAATTGGATGTTTATTCTGAGCTAACATTTTACGTAAAAGAAGTCTTATTTGTTTGAAATTAATGAGAAATTTAGGTATCCTTTTATAAGGTATTTTCTCCTTCCTTTCCGAACTCCTTCGCGGTGTAACTGGAAGCACGTCCGACGCATTATCGGGAGGTTAGGTCAATAAGCCTTTCACCAATAGGTTATTCTTAAATCTACTTAAGATTTAAATTTGAAAGTTAGGGTTTAACTGAAGCTTTTGTCTTCTTTGAGTAGTCAACAAATTTTACGAGGTAAAATTACAATTTAAATACTTTAAGAATGTAGGAGCACTAGAGGTTATAAACATTCAATAGCCTTCAGAAAACGTTGATGGGTTATTGCATTTAAATGGAATGCTAATTTGTACGACATTCTGATTTGCACTTGAACTGAGAAGGTACGAAAGGTTTAACATAATAGTCAGTCAACAAGCATAAATCTTGTAAAGGAAGCTTATAATGTTTTGAAAATGCAATGACGAAGTGAAATTAATGCTTAAATTTACTATTTATGACGAAAATAATACCATTAACCAAATTAGGAACTGAAAGTAAAATTTACCGTTACAGTAAATTTTTTTAAAGCTATCCCGTCTCTCAAGGTTATTCTTTCGACAGTAGAGCAGAAAAGCATTATTTTCATGTCATAGATAGCACTTAAGTGCTTTTGTGTAATAAATTACCCTACTGTCTACTAATGCCATAGTTATAGAACAGATTTTGTTGATTAATACAGTTAGCTGAAGCCGTAGCACTAAAGAGTGAACGAGGAAGGCTCTTTTCGGCAAATGATCCGGAATAAAGATTATGATTACATCCTGATATATGATGGAAACTTTGGTGTGTAGCTTGCTGAGCCTTGGCGATCTGCCAACACTCCCGATCTAGGTGCTTGTTCTTCATGAAAAGGTAATTTTTCAAAGGGGTTTCTCACGAAAGTGGGACCAATTTCCTTTTAATTTCGCAACCTAATTACTGCGGCGGTAGTTCTTTCCACACGAAACGTTGCATCGTGGAAGAAAAATTTAAATAGTTCTTTGCTCATAGGTGCGCTTGAAGTCCAAGGAAATACGGCAAATCTGAAAAATGTTTCTCATTTCAAATTAGTGCAACGCACCTCAAGATACTTTCAGCAAATCTTATGTCCTAGAGAATATACGTGGAATTTTGAAATAGTATGAATAGCTTTCGTTTACGACTTTTTAGGATTTACTAACTATTTAACTGGAATTTATTTTTATATAATTAAGTATGATTTAAATATGTGTCACTTTGCAAATTTTTAAAAGCTTCAAATAAAGAAAAAGTGATTAAAATTCGAAACTTTTGTAAAACAAGATAACCTCCAAACAGAAGTTGTATTATTTTGCTAAATACGATACTATTAGTAGTAACCTTATTTAAGATTTGGATTACTAGTACTTATGTATTAACACAACCATCTCAGTCGAAGTCGCCGAATTTTCAGAATGTGCCAAACTCTTCCAGCCACGCGCATAACTATGCGTCTGGCAACCATCCTTATAACAGTCCTTCAGTGAAGCAACGCCGCCATTTTCGTATGCATCTTTTTTTTCTGTATTCTAGGTTCCAACGGTTTTTATAAACAAATCGCGACACTTTTTTGCCTTAAATTTATTTTTGAAATATGAGCTTGCTTAATTTGCCAGCAATGGAAGAAACCGCGATAAAATTTTTGTAGGAATGCAGAGTTTTCTTGAAAAGTTTCTAAATGGAACAACGAGGAAATGCTTTTCCTGGATAGCTGCTGTTGTCGAAGACTGCAAGAAGACAAGTCTCCGCAATTTTCTGATTTTTTTAACAGACAGCAGATCGCTGTGTACTGCTAGAGAAGAACAGCGAAAATTAAATATAGAAAGATTTGAAGGCGAATGTTAAGTGTTTTAGTTTTTAATGTATCACGTAATCCTTATTTACTAATTCAGATTTATATTTAAAATTACTAGAATATGATTATTTTATATGTTGATAATATTTAGCTTTTCATCTCTAAAAATCTCCAAATTGGAGATTGTGGCGCGTTAAAATCAAATTAGTTTCATAATAAAAATATAAGTATTTGAAAAACCACACAAATTTGAGTGCGAATGTATAAATACCGTATTAACTGCCTAATCCCCCCTTTTATAACAAACTTTACTTCTATAGAAGGAAGAAAGAAAAATTACGCAGTGGGGGAAGATGTTAAATTAAGAATTTAGAACTAGTATAGTAAAAACATGTATAAATTAAAGGTATAATTTTACTCTGTTCTGTACTTCAAAGATATCGATTATATTTTTTTCTGTGCTGTTCGTTTTACTTTATAATGTACTTTGGCATCTGTACATATAAGTAAGTTGCTATCATAAATCATAAATTTCTAAATCATATTCTGAAAAAGGTAAGACAGAAATGGGCGAATAAATATGATAAATCATGCGAAAATCGTATCGATTAGTAATATGTAATATAAAATATAATAAATTAGCTAATTAAAATGTCATCAAGATTGTTTTACATAAAGCATAACATTTTGTTACACGTTGTTTTGCGTTACGATAAAAATATAATTTACATTTAAGTTAGAAATATTTAACATTTTGAAATAAAAATGGGCTTAATTTATAACCATAATTTTTATATTGACACTTTTAATTAAACTATAAAATGCTCCAGATTTATGAACTTCACTTTTGTAACTATCTGAACACATTTTTCTTTTAAAAAATGCTTAAGTTTTTACTTAGCTTCGGACTGTAAAATATATGCTTGTTTAAATTCTGTAGCATTTAAAAAAATTTGAAATCATATGACTAAAATATCTACAGCATCCTACTCTCCCAGGTTTTAAAATTTTAAGTTAAGTAAATACCTTTTTTTTTCAAATCTGTTTCATAGTACTCCTCCTTCGTTTAAAATGGCTCACTAATTAGGCATTTAAGGCAGGAAACTTTGAGATTGAGATCTAAGGCGAATTTATCAGCAAAACTTTGCCTTGAACCAATCATTTGTTTCAGTTTTAGGTTATAGCATTACTAATATCGCATATTGCATCTTTCTCAGAATTATTATGGCGGTAACTTTTAATACTCGCATAATGATAGCAGTGAAGCTGATTTTTTAATTCTTTTGTTACTTTTCCCTTTATTTTGAAAAGATTTAGATTTATTAGATCTTAGCAAAGCACATTACTGTTATTTGCAGAAGTATTAGGTAGATATTATATTTTAATAAGAGGACTGAAGGATTTTGACTATGTAAAGCATATTAGGAGCCTGACCAAGGGGAAGAATGTTGTTGTGGGTCACCCAGCCGGGATAGTGGTTAGTAACTCCGACTGTCGTACCTAACGGCCCGGGTTCGAATCCTGGAGAAGGCATGGATGTTCGTAAATGTATAGTGTCCGTGTGGCATGAAGGCGCTCTAAGTAAGAATAATCCCCAGCCGAAAGTCCTTTCGAGAAGTTAGTGGTAGAAAAAGGGGATTAGAAGAGCCATGGACCCGATCCCCCTGTGTGCTCTCCATCAAAATGGGGGGGGGGCGGAATTGAGCAAAGTCGTACTGTCACCTGCATGGTGTTCAAGGCTCTTGCCAACGACAGGCACAGTCTTGCACTCCTTGCCACGATGGATTTCGTGGGCTTGTTCTGATGTTGCAGTCAGACAAGTGAGATAAGTCACAACAACACAACATATTGTCTTGGAGAAAGTATTAAGGAAAACTAGTAGATTCTTAAAAAGAACACTTTAGATGCCTAAAGAGGAGAGATATCTTCCTGGAATACTCTTTAAGGAAAACCACAAAAGCATTCACGCAACTAACTCAAAAGATCGAACTACCGTGTTCAGCAGTCTTATCCATTGAACCATTGCTGAGCTTAAAAGAAGAAACCAAACTAGACAAATAATTGTTTATAATATTACAAATTAGAATATAAGATCAGCAACTATAGAGACATGCAGGTGAACGCGGAGAAATACCTTTCCAAACATTTTTGAAATTATTTTAAAAACGTTAAGTTTCTTTTCTTTGCTCCTAACTGCCACATAGGAATAAAGTTTGCTATTACACTTCAGTACACAATGAGTTTTTGAGTTGAAAGTAATGGAAAGCATTGAAATAGCTGTAAATCTAAGTGAGTAAAGAATCAAATTTTAGTACAAATGCAAAGAATTGAATTTTATTAATATTATTAAAGCGGAGCATTAGAAGAAAGTTGCAAAATCTAATGAGGTTGTAATATTTTTATCACTGAAATAAGTTCTGCGACTATAAGGATAAATGTGGTGATTTATCTGCTATCCGTGCAGAATACGTAGCTTAAACTCATCGTAATAGTTTTGTCCGTCACAAAAAAAGGAAAATATTGCAATATGCAGACTTAAGGACTTTACCAGTATTAAAATGTTGAAGAAAATATTGAAAAACTTGCACTTGATATGTGGGTTACAGTTTAGCTCAACTCCTGAAACAATTTTCAGAGAACCAATTACGATAAGCCCACTACTTTAAAAATGATTTCTTCATACATTAAACATACATAATCTAAAATTTTTTATTTGAAATAAACTGCTCAAAATGGCCAAGCCAAATCGTGCAAAATATTGCTATGATATCATTTTGTCTTAAACTAATATTGGGTGGTAACCTGTGAATTTACTTAATAAAGAAAATACTTAATTATTCCAGACTTAGCTATGCATTTATCTCATTTGCTTGCTCGCGCACGTGGTTTGGGTAAGTATTTCCCTCAAATGGCAAAATTTGCTGGTTGCAAAATAATTCCCCTATCCAAAACAATATACACTTCGAAGAGGTTTCTTAATGCAATGGCACCTAATGAATTATTACACTCAAAGCATCATGCGTAACATAGCGTTTATCTTATTCTTTCACAGAATGCAACTTTTGGATATTTTTAATGTCAGCTGTATGATCTAGAATGCTTCTTAATGATATTTTGATATTTCACAAAGGCAACAACAGAGTAAAACAATATGCTTAGCAGCAACAAGACTGTTAATAAAATATCTGCAGTTTGAGCCGATGACTGTAACCTCAGTACTTTACAACCAACCTTTTGCAATAATTAAAATATTATAAAAAAAACAAATAAAAAATCTGAAAGCTTTCAGATTTTATATTACGCCCAAAGGGGCTTTTTTCACGTGCTGTGTTACCTTTCTTTATTGAATACCATATTCTTCGCACTTACTACGCACAACCAAATAAAATTCAATTCAACAGCATTATCACGAAATATTTAACAACAGCATGTATTTAGAATTTCCGATAGACAGTCTTACGCGCTGGAGATTTTTTTCCTCGTACAGTGTTGCCATTGCTCACTTTAAATGGTTGAGTTTGTTAATAAAACATTCGTTAAAGTTTTACAAAATATGAAACAGCTAATAAAACAAATTCAAGATTCACAATTCGGGCTTCCAGTAAATAAAGAAAGAATATATTAAAAAACATTTTGGGGGTAATGCTTACTCTGAAAATACTTACACAGTTACAAGAAATAAGGGAAATACATTTAACAGAAAAGTGGCCAATAAGCAACATTGGCGCACATATATTTCTGGAAAAAATTGGCGAGTGTTGCCCTATAAACGAAAAGATTCAAACTATGTAATTCAAATAATAATTGTCAAGTACTAGCCACCGCCGCTTGCAGAATTTCAGGAATTAAAGCACTTAAAACAGTAATTATGAGTTTCCAGAGATAAAAACTTCATTCACTAATCCACAATTCTGTTGCTAGGTGGGAAGCTCTTCATGTCAAGCTAAGTAGCTAGGCTCTACGGTTGTTTCTCCTAAGTAATAATAATAAGTTTTCTCACTATTTAATCTCGGTGCTTACGTATTCACACAACCATCTTGGCTCAATCTGGTGATTTGTTACAGACCAAAACATAAAAGTTACTTATTGCATGCAATTTGGTAGATTTCGTACCTTATTTTTGAAGAAAGATTCCCAAACCAGAGATATTTATCAAGAAGTCGGTAAAGATTATCATCATATGAAAACAAAAAGCAGACGTTAAGTAATTAAAAATACAAATATGAATTATTCAATAAGGATTGCACGATGCATTAAAAAATAAAACACTTACAGTCTTCATCAAATCTTTCTGCAATTTTTTTGCGCTGTCCTTTTCCTTAAGTACACAGTCCAGTTCGCAGCGGAGACTCAGCTTAATACAACCCTCAGCAACAGCGGCTATTTAGGAAATGCGTTTCTTCGTTATTCCCTTTAGAAAAGTTTCAGCAGAATTCTGTATTCCTGCAGACATTTTATCGCAATGTCTTCCATTTCTGGTAAATCTCTCTCTCTCCCTTTTTTGTTCGGCGGGCACTAGCCATTTTAGCCTTTCGCAGAAGCGATGGTCATTTTATTGTGGAGGCACCTAATACGCAGCCATCGTTGCTTTGTATGAATAGGCAGACCATTTACATCAATGCCTTCTTCCTACCCGGGCCCTTCGGTATGGCAGTCAGAGTCACTAAACACTTTCCCCGTCTGGACGGCTGCTGACAAATTTTATAAGCTTATATTTTAAAACTAAGGCAAAAAATATCATGATTTGTTTATAAAAAACACTGAAACTTGGACTACAGCAAAAAATAAGAATTCCAAAAATGGTGCCGTTGTTTGACTGAAGGTATGTTGTGAGCATGATTGCCCGAAGAATGGTTATGCGCATGGCTGCCATTAAATGGTTATGCGCATGAATTTGGCGTATTCTGAAAATTTGGTGTGTTTTACTACGTGGTTGCTTTAATACGTAAATACCTTAATATCAAACTAATTAGCATTCTAGTGAAAGTTGACGGAAGAAATAAAAAATACAGGAAATAATTGACATAAAATAAAGTGCTGTTAAAATAAACCTTAGATTAACCTCAGTTTTTAAGATTAATTTTAATTTGTCATACACATGATTTTAGAGCAAATTTTCCCTACTTGTTTAAAGGACGGAGTTACTTCTTCGTTACAAAATTTTACAATTGAAATTTTTAGTGGAAGATTTAAAGCAATATATGGCAATTACTTTTAGCATGACATATGTGTTATACATTTTTTAGAAGTAATTCTTTTGAGGAAATAACAAAAGAAAGATAATTGTATTTCATTTTTGTTGAAATGAGGGATAAAGTGTTATTTCGCCGTATGAAATTGCTATCAGTCTAAAAATAGGAAACACTCTGTATTTTCTGATGACTCCGAAAAAATATTTTCATTTCAGTCATGGAATTTTACAGTTATCTTTAATGGTATGTATCCATCAAAATTTAAAACGTTTATTATTCTCCTTCTTCAAACATGGGAAAATGAAATTGTGAAAAAAGAATATTAATCAGTTTTACAATATTTACGTACTAAAACACACACTCGATTAATTTCTTACCCGATTAATTTCATTCTTTTAAAGACATGTTTATAACAATAAAAATTTTTGAGCCAATTTTAATAGGGTTATGAATTTTGTACATAGACAGATGATTTTAGTTCAATTATATGCGAAACTTGTATTTTTCTGTGTAATGTAACAAGAAAAATCTAGAGAGAAGAGCTATTAGTTTGATATTAATAGTAAGAATAAGTAATTATAATTAGTAATTATAATAAGTAAGAATAAGTAATAATAATTAATAGTAAGAATAAAAAGTAAGAATACAGGGAAAGGACTTTTAACATTAAATAAATGGATATCTCGGAAATTTGGCCAGATGTCGTCAATATGGCAACAGTTTTGGCTATTTATTTTATTACTAAATTTGAAGAGAAATAGCCAAAAGTCGCAAACTTGGCTACCCTTTGGCGACATTTTTGTCTGGTCCCTGTATCACCCTAATAGGTATTGTAATTGAATAAATGTAATTGATCGCTATATTAGCTGCAACCATAATTCTTTGCGAGTTGCTAGTTCAGCGTGAGATCGGAATACTATGAGATATCTCCGGGTTAACTTTCTCTTTAGATGCGCTTTGCATTGGGTTGTGTTTAACATTCTTGGTAGTTTGAGGTATAACTATTGATTGGACCTTTTGATAGTGTGAATACCTGTACAAATATATATGTGGGGAATTCCAGAATCTTGAAGTGCTTCTTTGGATAAAATAAATTCTATTAACCTATCATCAGACGTGTGTGTATTCAATTTATTACGAACCCGTAAGCCCGCGACAATATATAAAAATTACAGAAAAATAAAATTATATATAGGTAAGTAACTGAAGCTTGATAGATAAGAAATGGTTTTCAAAATAAGGTATTTAGTTTTAGCATTTGAAGACAAAAAGCAAAAAATACTAAAAATCTTGCATTAGGTTAAAAATTAAAATTTCCTCTGCCTGATATTTCTAGGCGAAATATGCACCGATAGAGATTTTAACAGATTGAATTTCTTATTGACATTGCTCTTTAAATGAAAATGCATGCTTTATTAATTTAGTTTATTCAAGTTCGGAATCCCGCAAAAATAAAATTAATGTTTCCTGGCTAGTTTTTGATACATTAAAAGATTGCTAGCATCAAACCATGAAAGTTGGCTGAGATCCCACCAAACTTGGGTCAATCTATCATGAAGATTTCTGAAAAAATTGAAGCCTCTTTTTACTTCACTGTACGAAGTAAAGGAAGTGTTGTAATCGCGAAAAATTTCGGGTATCATATTTCAACGAAAATATTTATTTTCACCATTTTGGAATCCATTTGAAGAATGTTTTTATGATACATTTGTACATACGGACAGAATAAAGGACTCCTTTTTCTAAAACGATTGCAAAATGGATTTAAAATGAATTCAGAAGAGTTTTTTCTCGTGATGTGTGTATCTCGCTTAACTAAAAACGTCGAAACGTTCGCTGAAAATTTTTATGTATATATATATATATATCCACTCTGTTACCCAGCTCGGTGAGCTCAGTGTTTTTATTCTTATATTTTGGTAAGACTGGTTTCATCTCCTGCATAAGCTTGCGGTGAATGCAGGGTTTAATGGAACTACTAATTAGTGATTGCAATTAAACACCATACCGTATCATCTTTATTGACTGTAAGATCTGTTAGGTTAGCCAACAAATATCTTTATTAATTGACCAAAAATACAACAAAATATAACTTAGAAATACAATTGAAATAATAGAATTCTTAGTATTAAATAATAAAAAATACTACTCGTATTTAAAATAATGCATCTTATAATATTATAATCACAACTCATATTCAATATTTTTTCTCAAATTAAATACTTATACAAATTATGTACACATAGCAAATTTAACATTTTTATCATGGGATTATTTGTACTAAATAAGTAAATATAATACAACACGTTTTAAAATTACAATAACAGAGACTATTTAAAAATTACATCTTCAAAATCAGTAATCTCTTTCATAATTTTAATAAGTCCTAATTTAGTCCTTTCGCATTGAAATAACTTAAGTAAATCGGAAGTTTTGAGTAATGCTGGTAAATACTTGATCCATGAATTGATTAACTTATCGCAGAGAATAACGTGTTCAACATCAGCGTTCATATTTCTACATAAGCAATTTATTATTTTAATAGAAAAAAGATTATATTACGCAGGAACATAAGAATGGTTTGAAAGAAATTGATTTAAATAACCATTGCTAATGCATCTTATATTATTTACTTCCTCTATATAGTTATAAGTGTATCTTCCTTTTGAATTGTTATCCCAATCTTGCAACATTTTGAATAAGATAGTTATTAAAATATTCTTGAAACTTTAAAAGAAGTAGGTAAGATGAGTTCTTTTTCGTGGTCAATTTAGCATTCAAGTCTGCAAGCTCATTGCCACTGATTTTGTCCTCGAATCCAATGAAATTTTATTTTTTTTTAAATTAAAATCCTTAATAAATTCTTTTGCGTTCTATGCACCAAATCTGTATAGCTTTTAGCAGAAGTAATTGCTCACAATGCTCTTTGACTATCGGAGTAAATATCAACATCATCCATTACAGAATTTGTAGTTATCCACTCAACAGCTTTTAAAATCTCATAAACTTCTTTACGCTTGGAATACATAAGCATTATCACTTAATCTAAATCTTTCAATTATACTAATAGAAGTACCAGAAAAACCAATAAAAGAACATCCATCTTTTCCATCAATCTTTGAACCATCTGTATAAATTTTATAACCTTCATTAAGGATATCCTTGTCCCAAACTAAATTACAATAAAGTGCTGAATGCACTATATTCCATCTGCAATTAGTGTAGTATACTTGAAAGTAGTTACACTGCACAGCGTGAATGATGTTCAAAGATTAGAAAGTTGTGTTCGTTTTCAATGTAAGGCACCGAGATACCGTTCCATGTTTAACTTCTCACGTTTTGTGTTCTAAGTTAATGTATTATGCTATTTTTGTGTACTATGTAATCAGTGTGTTATATATATTTAATCAAGAGAATGTTTTTGATAAAATAAATGTGAGATTAAAAGAAAAGTTGTCTCCGCAAGTCTTATGCATGTGGGTTATTGGGAGGGTGAAATATAATATTATTCTTGATATTAAATTCCAATGCAATGTACAAAACGTAATTTTAGGCCAGCAGGTATTAGGCATATATAACATTTGTTTTTGATATTTATAGTATCTAATTTATTTAGGGAGTCACACTTCAACACCACAAAGAGTAATTTTGTTCAATTGCTGTTTGTTAGAGTTGGGGCACAGCCTCTCTTGCGTGATGGAAGTTAATTTCAACACCTCTCAATTCTTTTAAAGAACTACTAACCATAATTGGTTCTTCTGATTAGTAAATTGTCTGTTTAGACAAACACAATTCTTATCTAAACTAGAATGTTTTGTGTCAAGATCTAATCTATATTTATTATTAGCTAAAATGCAATTAATGCATTCATTATACACTCTTAGACAAAAAAAAATCGACGCACCAAGAAGGAGTTATCCGAATGAGACGAAAATCGGTAGAAGTGATGTATATGTACAGATAAACAAATTATTACAGTTTGAGCAAAATTGGATGATTTATTGAAGTGACAGAGCTTTACAAAGTGAAAAAGTCAATAACGCGTTTGTCCACCTTTGACCCTTATGGAAGCAGTTATCCGCTTTGCTATCGAATGATAGAGGTTGCGGATGTCCTCCTGAGGGATATCGTGCCAAATTCTGTCCAACTGGCGCGTTAGATTGTCAACATCTCGAGCTGGTTGTAGGGCCCTGCCCATAATGCTCCAAACGTGCTCAATAGGAGAGAGATACGGCGACTTTGCTGGCCAAGGCAATGTTCGGCAAGCACTGAGGCAAGCAGTAGAAACATGTGTAGTGTAGGGGCGGGCATTATCTTTCTGAAATGTAAGCCCATGGTGGCGTGACATGAAGGGCAACACAACGGGCCTTAGAACTTCGTCGACGTACCGCTGTGCTGTAAGGTTGCGACGGATGACAACCAGAGGGGTCCTACTATGAAATGAAATGGCACCCCAGACCAGCGCTCCTGGTTGTCGGTCTGTCTGCCGGAAGCCAGTGAGGTTGGTATCACACCGCTGTCCGGGACGTCTCTAGAATCGCCTTCGCTGGTCATCAGGGCTCAGTTCAAAGCGGGTCTCATTCTTGAAGACCATTATACTCCAATCAGTGACATTCCAGTGCGAATGAGCCCCACACCACTGCATACGGGCTTGACGTTGTACAGAGGTCAATGGTAGTCGTGACCTCAGCCCCCTTTCTGTGAGCCGTCTATGAATGAGCGTTGCGGTCACTGAAGCACTAGTTGCATGTACAATCGATGATAACGATGCATCAGGGGCTGTGAGTGCCGCTCTGACGATTGCTCGGTCTTCACATTCTGTTGTTTCTCTAGGCCTACTGCTTCCTTCTTGACGCTGTGTGCGGCCATGGTTCACCCATTCCTGCCAGCATCGTCTAATAGTGGCATCGCTCCTGCTCAAATGTCGAGCTATTCACCGATAAGACCAACCGGCTTCTTTGAGCCCAACTGCACGACCTCTCTCAAATTCTGACATCTGCGCATATCGTTCGCACACCTGTATGCGAGGCATAGTTACTGTCTACCAGAGTACACGGAATGAATTCATGAAGAATTTATGACCTGGAATCGTAATTTCTCCTCTTAAATATCCTGTCAGTTGCGCAGATCAGATGCACTGTAGCGACAACCGTTCATTCATTGGCAGGCAAATTGTAAAATTTTGCATTTTCCGTCGAAACCTGTATGCATATCAATTTGTGTCCAATTTGCTTTATATCTTCTCGGTGCATTGTGGTGCGTCTTTTTTTTTGTCTAAGAGTGTATGTTGGTAAATTGTGCATTTTTGCTTTAAAAGTGATTGAATTATGTTGTTCTTATCCTCTGGCTAAGGCGTTTACGGCTTTAGTTAATCAGTATTCAATAGTTATAGAATTATTAACAGTTCAAAAGTTTAAGTGGTGTTAAGCCTAATGCTGCAATTTGAACTCTTAGCAGAACATTTGAAACCCATAGCAGTGAATTAAGTCCAGTTTGTGCAGTAGCTTCAGTGTCTTTGTGCCGAGTGGTACGAAAAGTAAACTCTCAATACACCAAAAAATCTGTCTTTCTGCCCGCTTGCCCGGTTGCTTGTTTTTGTGTAGAAACTCTAATTTCAGTGTTTTTAAAGTTTTTTTCTCTATTTTACAATTTTTAATGAACAAGCTTTGAGTTTTTATTTATTTTTGCCTTGAAGAGGAGTGAGAACTGAACTATTTAAATGAGAAATCTATTGCTAATGAAATTCGACGAAACAGCTGGCAGGCCTCTCGCTAGCTTTTAATAAAAATCTGTATTCTGCCCGTTTCGTTTTTATGCCTCGAAAGAAGATTTTCGCCAGTTTCTACTGTTTTTTCAGCTTATATTCAGGTGACTATATCATGTATTATTAAATTAAATCGCTACTAAACTGTTTCGTTAAGAAGTTTGATCTAAATGAGTTTACCATTCTCACTACAAAATCTATTTTTAATTTCAAACTGCGTACGTCTTCTCTTGATTCCATCCTAACAAGAAATTAAAGGGTACTGACTTCCAACTGTCAGCAGACAAGTATCACTAAGAATTCCAGATATTAGGACATCCAAACAGGCTGTTTATTTGAGCGATAACTTTATATGCGAATGTGTGATTCGTAGACACTCCACTGCATTTGTCTCAATAACATGACGCAGACTATTTCTTAATTCAACATTTTGTGAATTATTTATATGAGACATTGTCTTATGGTGAAAATAGGAAAAACAATATTTTTAATCAAACAGAAAACCTGGAGTAATCTAAAAATAATATTAAAAATTCAATAATTGAAAAGTATAGATATTAGCATGATTCAGTTTTCACAGAAATGTACAGAAAAGATATTTTCTTCAATAATGAAAATTTTATTGCCAATATAGTAAAATTGTCATTGAAAGATGGTACTGTAGTGGTTCCGAAGAATTCACATTTGTTACTATGACAATCACTTTGGATAACGGTGCTTTCACTCTGGAAAATCCACAAGATGAATCGTTGAAAATATCAACACGGATAGGAAATGAAATCCCCAAATTTATGAGACGTCGTGAATTTGAAAATTTTGTTTCACTGCAGTGGGAAAACAACACTGTTTGGTTGCCAAACGCCTTATGGATGTGTGAGGCACATCTTCTGCTTAAACAGAACTGTAAATGCTCTCACCTGCCTCATATAGGCAAAAGAGTAACAACGATTGCGGAAACCCCTTGTATGTATCAAGGATGACATCGCCATGTGCGCTATTCATTATAAGT
>KK121262.1:380213-405711 GCA_000611955.2 Stegodyphus mimosarum | reverse complement strand
TCTTTCCCTTTGTGGAAATCAGAAATTTGTCAGAGAGGGGAAATGTTAGCTGTTTCTATCACAATCACTATCCAGCGATTTTAAGAGACTCTTCATTCCATCCTTAGGAAAAAGGCAAATGTTCCATAACGCATCCATGCAAGATGGAGCTTCTCCATACAGTTTTTACGGCGGTCGACATTTGACAATTACCGTGCCATTAATAGCTCTTTCCCACAGGAATGACCTCCAATCTCACCAGATCTTATTCTTCGTAGGGGCTACTTAAGTCATAGGTGCACAAAGGTAGGTCTACGTTATTGGATATTTTTAAAGAAGTTATTGTTCAGGATGCGAAATGAATTACAGCCATAAAATATTGCGAAATGAATTTTGGCCATTATATATTTCGATATTGTGTAGACAGTCATGCGACGTCTGCTTGCCATTCTCAGGAAGACGGCTGTCACACTGAGATTTGCAATCCAAATGTAGCATTGCCAAATGTGCGGCGATACTGCTATACTAATGTACACGAAAGGTGGAGCTATTCTGGCCATAAAATTTTTCATTATTTAAAAGAATCCCGTGTGTTCTATGTATTTTTTGTGAATAATAACTTCGAATAATAATAATTATTTATTTTTTGTTACTTTTGGAAATCCCAGCAGTTTGAAAACTGAACCCATGGAGGATCCAGTTAAATTAATGAATTATGACTTTTACCTTTGCTCTTCTCAATAGAATAAGATGAATGAGAAATAAATTTACGAAAAAGGCGGAAAATGTCTTAAAAGCTACTTCAGTAACAAAATGAGCCGCACGGAAAATTTATCATAAGTGCTTGATCTTCAAACCACCCGTTTTTTAACAATTGGTTTATGTGATCTGCTTTCATCGACATCTTATGACATTTACACATAAAGAGATCAACGAAATTAAGCTCAATATTTTCAATCTACCTCTTACATTAGCTCAGACGCACTTCAAGAGATGCTTCAAGTGAACCAAATTTTCTACTCTCTCGCTAATTAGCAGATAGCAGGGAAAAGTACAAACGAGTACATTGCATTCGAACTTTAATTGTGGCGAATAGGATAACGGAAAGGTAAGTTGAATTGATTAATTCTGTAAGCACTGAAGCAAATTTGAAAGAATAAATGCTTATAATTCAGAATGGCTTAGTTTCCTGTTGATGCCCATTAATGTTTGATAGTTGTTAATTTAGATCGATAACAGGAGTGCTATGAATATCGTAATTATTTTTACTAGATTTTAAGCAGCATGAAGCTGACATTTGATAACACAATGAAGTACACTACTGTTTGAGAATACTAAGATGATAAACTATTTCGTCGAAAACCTAAAAAATCTTCAATCTGTAAATACTGAGGGTTAAACGTTCATTTAATAAAAATCTGTATATAAGATGCGAAACGGCATTAAATATAAATTAAATTATATTAATATTCCTTATATGTTACTTAAGATAAAAAAGCAGACTAATCTAAGTGTTATAATTGATGTTTTTCTAAATATTCTTTCTAATAATTCTTTATTGAAAATACATGCAAAGTAAAACATTATTTGCATTCATCTAAGAATTATTAATATTTCGTAGTTAAAAAACATTTATTTATTATACACGTGCCAAATATCAACACTTAAGCCATTAGTTAACGGGCTCTCAGGTCCTTTTTAACAATGTCCTGATGCCGAGAAAGTGCAATGTAATTATTTAAATGTTCAAAAATCATAGGCTGATTGGAGTCACACGAAACACAGTTTCGGAAATCCACCCCTCAGTTTCTGTAAACGATTAAAGAAATGATAGGTTAGGAGGCATTTTCCTCTGCCTTTATGGTGCAATTGGAAAGCATATCTGACTGGCAGTTGGGAGATCCGGTGTTCGAAACCTGGCGACAGTACTGCAGATTTCTTCGAGTTCCTATTTAAAAAAATCTAATAACTCTAGGAGGTATCTTTTATTTTGTTTGGTAATGGAAAAAAGAAGAAAAATAAAACAGCAAATATTTTAAATTAAAAATATTAACATTTCTTTATGTTCAAAAGACAAAAATGCTTTTGATGGACACCTGTGTAATGAGCATTTGATTATTTTCCAAGCAATAAATGAGTAACTATTTTATGCTCTGAAGATAAAAACACTTTTGAAAGAACAGAGTAATACCTTATTACTCCAGAAATGAAACTCAGAAATCATTCTCAGTTATTTAAAATAAATATAAGATTTAAGATTTTAAGATTTATATCAATTACTATTTTTCCGTCTATAAATTAAAAGGAATTAATCTTGTTAATTCATTTTAGATGATTCTGAACATTAATATTCCAATAAGAATGAACTATGATGGAATGACGAATAATATTCACTCAAAAACAATGACTGTATTTTTTTAACATGTTTGGAATCTGAAATATGCTTCTGCATTGGTGATAAATAATATCTCCTAAAAACTCATTCGTGACTTTTATTTCATATGAAGGAAAAGTAATGAAGAAAACCCATAAACGCAGGTCAGATTTAAGATGTTAAATTTCATGACTATAAGCTAATATAATTAACGGCTCTTTATTTGGAAGAAAGAATAAAAACAATGACTTTTCTCCTATTTGCTCAAGTGTGTTTATATAGTCGTTCCACATGCTGGTTTCCTTTATGACAATTTGAAAAGATTCTGATTTTCGTAAATCGTCCTTTATTCTGTTGTGCACCGCTTAATAACCATAGTACTTCATAATGGTAGTATAATATTTTGCCCAGGTATTATAATACCGCTTCAGAAAAATAAGTTTTCTTTCCTCACATCAAAAGTTTACATATTTAAATTACGGAGAAAGCTGAATCTTTGATGTACAAGGATTCCAATTGCACTATTTATTTCCGTGTCATTCGAGTATTTGATTAATTAAAATATTTTGAGAAATTGAAATCATTCAGTCGTGTTTCTTTGAAGAAAGTTATGATATTGATCCAAATTGTTTCGTTTTGGGCATGAATTTATATGTATTGTAAATAAAATACCATATTGGTCTAAATATAAGATAATCTTATGTAAAAGATGATCCTGAATCACTTTGAGGTATTCTAAAAGAAGAAAGAAAGGCCGACGCATAAGATGGTTTCATATACAGGATGTTTCAGCAAAAACGGAACAAACTTTAAGTGAGAATAGAATATATTGACACAAGGGACAAATGCGCAAATCTAGGTTTGTGGCAGCTTCAAGTCTAAGAAATCGGGTTTGGAACTACAAGAGTATCCATGCAACTACAGATAATTCACTCAAGATAATGATATGTAAAATACAGTCTTCATCTGGCATACATAATTTCGGTTTAACTTAATGGATGAATTTGGAAAGAAAGATATCCTCACATTCTACTAATTATGAAGCAATGCCAGATATAACATTGACTTTACGTATTTTATTTTTTAACGAAGCAATTCTGTACCAATGAATTGTAAACCAAAAAATTTGTATTTTTTTGTTTGTTATTATTTAGTAATTATTTGTTTTACATAAGAATACCATCAATAATTTTATAGCTGAAAATTATATTCTTGGAGCTTATTTGTTTGTATGTTATTAATCACATCAACCTGTAAATTTTCCTTGAAAAACTAAATTTACCCCCTGCCTCACATAAATATTCAGCATCTTTGGATCAAACATATCACTGTTTCTCATTAAACTTAAAAAAATGGTATTATCACTACAGTTACGCTCTGAAATAAGAAATTTCTGACTACGAAAGCTGTAATAAGATATCTCTAATGAGAATAAGGGAATTCCTGAAAGCACAACAGAGAGAAATTAAACCCGAAAATTATAGTAAGTGCAGAAAAGGAGAAGCTGAATGCTTAACCATGGATAGCTGTAGTCCCTTGATGACGGTTTTATAGCTATCAAGGAAGGAGAAGAACTAAACAAATGCGAATCTGATGAGTGTTCTACAATCTGAGAATGTGCATGAGGTTCCAAAGTTGACCATTTTGATCCCCCTTCCATTTAGTTACATCCATTAGACAAGTATATGCACGTCATGAAGGAAGAAAGAAGATCCTTTCGATGCAGATGCTTATTTTTGTGATTACTATGGGAATTTAGCGTCTAGCTTGTTTCAGTCGCTGTATTTTACATTTGGCCTTCGGCTGTTTGTCACTTGGTGTATATTTTGAACCTTTAAAAGACTTTTAAAAAGTCTTTTAAAGGTTCAAAATGGTGGTGTGAACCGCGGACTAAAGCGATTTTGCTATCTTGGTTGTCTTGTCATTGTACTATCATGGTTGATGTTAGATCAAATATGACATGTGCTTATCACGAGAAGGGTTTTGAGGATGACTGGCGAGAAAACCGATATGCCTTTCCATACCTCACGTGGAAAAGAATGATATTTTCTTGAAGTTAGTCTTGCCGTAATTACTAGAGGGTGTTGCAGCAGCATCCGGTCCATATGTACTCTAGTACGATAGAGCGCTAGTACAGTTTCGAGAAGACGCATAGAAATAGAACTAGCACATAGACGCTGGGTATCATATTTCTGAACTATACGATTGGGCGAAACTCCCACGATCTCCCAGTCTACTGTACTGTATGATTTGTTTTGCTGGGTCATCATTTACTATATCTGTGGAACTTCTCGTATGAAATATTTGTATTAAATTTTCGGTTGATACTGCAGCTAGGTGTGATGTATCTTATGTGTTCGAGAAAGTCTTTTAGTAGCTCCATTGCCATTGCGCATTGTGTGTTAAAGGATTACTAATAAAATATTATAATAAGATTTTTAATGATTATATAGAAACGCAGGTATGGTTTTCAGAAGGGAATGCTCAGGACACACATCTAGCTTGCATTCAAGTTAACGCAATATTTTGATTTAAAAATATCTCCTGCCTTTGATTTTTAATATTATTCACATTCAAAAATAAAATAAGGTATTAGTGCTTTATTGCTCCAAATAGCGAGAAATGAACTTAATTTTATGAGGTATTTTTGTATGCACTAATTCAGTTTCAGTCCTTATCATTTTGTCTCATGGAGGTAATATATTAATAATATGACGGAATTAAGAATCGAAATAACCGTATAATTTATTTAAAGAGTTTCATATATTTGTGAGTATAACCGAAAATCTTGCTGAAGAAAATTTCTTTTCTTATACTATTTTTATAAAGTACTTGTAGTAACTCAAGGCACAAGAAGACATCCTATACGCAAATTTTAATTAATATTTGAGGTTATTAAATATATACTATATTTGAGTTCATTATGTACAAATTTTGAATCAATTTTTGAACAGAATTTTATTGTCAAGTAAAACACAAATATTTTCATACTGAATTTTACTTTATGTAGTATTGCAAATATGCGGAATATTCTCAATTGTTATGAATTCTTTATATCCTCTTAAATAAGGTTTTATTACAGCAGAAAGGTAATTTCATCAATGACTCTATGGTCAGAACTTTTAAGAGATTTTTAAAAGAATAAGTATTCAAAAAACCTCATATACCTCAAATTCTGATATTATATTGCAATTTTAGATATATTATTGAATCATTTAAAATATAATCGAAATTAAAATTTTATTTTAAAAATACTGAGTTATTGCTTTTTTATTCTAAAGAAATTTAACGTGTTTGATCTTCATGAAGTCAGGGCTTAAAAGAATTTAGTACTGTGAATGAGGTTTTTATTCTTTCTTAGGCTGCACGAAAGAAATTATGCTAGTTTTCTTATATTTATTTACCTTTCCTTTTCCTTTATCCAGTGCCATTCTCACCATTACATTGCGTATTTCTGAATAGATTTTAAAGAACGATCTACGCAAAGAATGTATTAATATGTTGAGAAATCTTTGCGTACATGGAACTCAGTAATCGAACTCAGTATTACGAACTCAGTGATGTTTTCCTATTATTCTAATTGAAAGTTTAATCAATATATTAGAAGAAATCCTCTCTCTGTGCGAATTTTAAATTAACTTGTTTGTGAATTTATAAATAGGCTTAACTGCAGCGTGCGGTTAGTCAGGAGACTTTACATCATAGGGTGAAATATTATTATGTTTTTATCGGTGGAATACGTGCCCGACAAAAATTATCTTCGTTTAATTTGTCAGGACTGAGTGTTCTCTTGGGAACATATTCGTGTAGTAATCTAAGTCCTGATCTTGAACAGGGAGCTGAATGCAGCTATGTTCTGTGGTAGAATAACTATGGTTAAGTGGTAGAAGAACTGCACGTAAGAAGGATTTAAAATCCTCTTTTATTAAACCACAATTATATACAACCACTTCCCAACTCGGGAGGGATAACAGAAAATAATGACGGCATTTGGGTCTAAACTGAACAATCAAAGAATTTAAACTAAAGTTAAGTAGAAATTTAAGTAGTCGTTGCTCATAGAGCTCGAGGTTGGCCTCTATGCTAAATGGTGCGTAGCAAGATTTAACTAATACTAACGCACTTAGATTTACTTCAATAAGTAATAGAGTAACAACGCTAACAGCGCCACATCTTTAGGTACTTAGAATTTAAATACTAGCTAGTCAGGCGAACGTCGAACAGAGCAGCAGTGATCTGAGACTAAAGGCTCTCTCACCCTGAGTAGTTCCTTGCTAACGGTTAAATACCAAAACTTGGCTCCACTTTAAATTAGCATAAAGCTGAAACGCGCGCTCATTCTAACGGGAAGTTGAAATAAGAAATCATAGGGAAGGGGAAATTAAAATAAAACTTTGTTAGTTTAAACTAAAAAATTACAAATTTATATTCAAAAACATTTCTTTCAGTGTTCAACCATACTTGACTATCGTTATCTATAATCTCACCTCACCTATCAAGCTGGTATATAATTCCACCCTGATAAACAAATGGCCAAGTTAGTAGTTTATGCGAAAGATTGTATTATTCATACAGAAATGTGATGAAACTTTTCTTTCCCGGTGGCCTATGAGACCATTTTCTCATCCTTCGCTTTGCAAAAATTTTTGCAGTGTGCAATCATTTTTACTAAAGAAGTAGCCTTGCTAACACGTGTAATTTTACAGTTTCCCTTTCACAGACAAATCCATATCTATGCCACATCTTTAGGTACTTTTAATCCTAAACACACAAACTTCTGGAAGAGTTCAAAGAAAAATTGAAACTTTTAGAAAAGTGCCCAAATTTCTGTTATGAAAGCTGGTAGTCCCTATTGTAAAATCGAGAAGACTACGCTATTGCATAAACAGCGATTTACGTTCCTTATTAGTCAGATGCTTTAAGAAAATATAATTTATATTACTTGTTAACAGGCTGCCCTGGTCGGTGTAATGGAGACTGACTGCTAGCCCGAAATCAAGGGTGTGTGTTCATCTCTCGCGTAAAGTTTAGCATCCTTTTCCGCTAATATAATATTCATCACCCCTGTGGTATACTCTAAGCAACATTCTTTGTGAATACGGGTAAATGACCGATATGTTTGACATTTTCCAAAGAGTGCTTAATAGACAAGCGAGAAAATATTTGTTAGCTCAAAGGAGCGTTAGTCCAGAATGGCTATTAGTCTTAAAACGGGATTTTGCTTTGAATCACTATAAAAGTCTGAATCATTTTCAAATTACCACCAAATATTATCGTCCTGTATTATATTTAAAGAAATTATATAATGAAGACTTTGCATGAATGTATGCATGTTTTTTGCATTGTGGAAAAGCAACGGTACCTAGAGCCATCAAATTTTGAATAACTTAGTCTTCCAACTGAATATAAACATCTGAAAGCCCGAATTTTGAATTTCTAATTTGTTTTATTGTGTATTTTATATTTTGTAAAACTTTAATGAGTTTTTGATAAACAAACTCAACAGTTTCAAAGCGATCAATGGCAACACTGTACGAAAAAAAACACTTTTACACTTAGCGCGCGAGACTGTCTATCACTAAAATGGGCTGTTTTTAAATATCATTAGCCCAAGTGCTCTCGAAACGTGTATGTGTATGTAAATAAAAAAAACACTCTTTGGGCGTGATATAAGACCTGAAAGCTTTCAGATTTTTTTTAAACTTTTGTTTGATGCATTTTTCTTAATGTTATATGAGTCTCATAATCAGACTGCGCTTCCTTGAAGGGAAAAAAGTATTAACTATTATCTAGCTCATAATTATGAACCGTGAAACCTAAACGGACTTGGTTTTGCGTGCAGTTATAACCTAAGTTGTCAGGTTATAGAAGTAGCTCTGAAGGCATATTTTTTTTTTAGAAATTTACGAAAATGTTTGTTAATAGACAGTTAACAGCTAGTCCGTTAGGATGATTTTGGCTTAATATGCAGGAGATTACCACCCCCATTGAAGAATGCCTTTTCACACAGCCAAACGTTTAGCATTTGAAATGAATAGTAATGAAGAAATTTAGCTTTGAATAGTAACGAAGAAGTTTAGCTTCAAATAGAAAACTGTTAGCGTTTCGCGCAGATAGACTTTTAGCATTTGAAATGAATAGTAACGAAGAAATTTAGCTTTGAAGATGAAGGCTTTGAATATGGAATAGTAACGAAGATATTTTGCTTTAAGTATATGGACTGTCAACTTACATCTGTCAACTTACATTTCCTTATAGGCGCACCTTTTGCTTTTGGCTATATATCAGGTATTGATTGCATATAAAATGTTAATGTTCTACTAACTTACTATTTCAATAAGAATACACGAAAGGAATACACGAACGATTTAATATTTCATTGATAAAGCCATTTTTTGTTCCAATTACATGAAATGATACAACAATTAGAAAATCTGAGGTTATTTTTCCTGAATTTTTAGATTCATTCAAAAGTATATTTGGCTTACTGACTTTATGCATTACATTATGTTCTGCCCTAAAACTATTACGCATAAATGTTATTGAGGTAAATAGAATAAATGAAATTTTGTGTTGGGTAAGATATCCAATTTATAATTAAGTTTCACGGTGATGTAAAATAATTTTTTTTAATTATAGTTTTTCTTGTTTCGAAATAATTTTTGGTGTTCCAACAAATGCATGCAAAGAAAAATAATGTTGTCTTATTTAGAATAAAAATTGTTTAAAGAAACAAGCATTAAAATATTCAATAATTTTATTTATACAATCATTTGAAAAATGAAATTTACAAATTGAAGGCACTTCTCTCTCTTTTCCAGCTCAATCCCATATTCGTATTTGAAAATCTGAATTTTCCATAAGTATTTTCGTAAGTATCAAATATCTGAAAATATATAATATCCATTATAATTTCACACATTATTTCAAAGAATTTAGGCCCAAAAATAGCAAGTGAAATTTTTTTGCAAAAAGTGCTTTATTTAAAATTTTTCCTAGATCTGATTAAAAATCATTACATTTCCAATAATATTCCGAACACAAATTAATATGTTTTCTTGCAACCTTCTCACAGCTATATGTTTATTATAAAACTAAATATTTATTCTCTTTAACACTCTTGATTATTATAAAACGCTACTTTCTTCATAATTTCCCATAACTATTCGTCCTATTTTGACTGGCTAACCCAATGCTTAAACAAAAATTATGAAAATTTGAAACAGATGCAGTCATTGAAATTTAGTTATGAATGTAATTTCATTGTTAATCAGTTCTTCCTATTTCTTATATAACTCTTATGGTTATATAAATAAAAGGTTATTTGTAGAAATACATAACAAGGCATTACACATACATTCATGTGATGGCTATGAATAAAATGTTTATGTAATTATTTTTAGAGTAAAATATTTCGTCATGTTTTTGATTGGATGTGTTACATATAGTTTAACTATTAAAAATGTGAGACTGAAACTATGATGTAGTACAAGTCAATATAAAGCAGATAAAACTTTCCATATTATCATTGTCATTAATTTACAACAGCTTCTTTCTTTGGACACTAACCGACTTTCAAAAACCACAGTTTCCCGTCTACAGTCTGCTTAAAGAAGAAAAACTACTTACCTATTGAAGTTCCGAGAAAGTGTTTTAGGAATCCTTTTGCCTTTTTTCTTATAATAAATCGTAAATTAGTGTCTCTACATCCATATTTGTGGAAATACTTGAAATAAGACAATACTGATGAGAAGCATGGTAAGATAGCTGAATCTCTTTTTTAAAAGATGATTACAAGATGAAGAAAAGGACATTAACACATTGATAAGGACATTAATTTTATCGTTCGAAGAATTTTTCATGTTAAATCAGTAATGCTGCAAAAGTCGTATTTGAAAGTACAAGCTATTTTAGGTTTGTAAATGTATGGTACAGTTAGAATATTGATGACTAATTTGACGAAGTCATTATCCAGTCCAATGCCGAAGAGGCCACTTTGTGTTTAACGTGGAACATGATTACTAATAACGTAGAACAAGAAAGGTGGTATTGGTGAAGTGATGTATGGCATATACTATTTTTCTAAAAGCTTCTTTTCTTAGTTTGATATGTAGATTGCTTAGTTTCTGTTTTAAGTTTTAAGAGGTTCAAGTTTTGTAAATTGAAAGCTAGACGATTTCTGCGAATTTTATTTCCGCCAAAATCTTTACTTCTTAAGGGCACTGTGGCTTAATACATTATGCCATGGTAAAGCAATAAATTCTCTAAGTTCCATCCCTAAGAGGAAATGTGCAGTTTTCATGAAGAAATTTATCAGGGAAACTGATTCATTACTCTTTCTCATGGAAAAACATACATGACGTTAGTTTATTTCATCACAGTATTCATCCACTAGAATAAACTATAACAGCCCATGGCTTCAATCGTTTAGTGTAACTGTATGTAAGTAACATATCGAGGGAAAATAACTTAATCAAATTATCTAGCTTTATATAAGTAATTTATTATACATCTTCTGCATAATATTCGTCTTTTCTTCAGATGGCATTCTAAGAACAATAAAAATGGGTAACAAAAAATAAACAAATAATTTCGATATCAACAGTCATGATTTACAGGTCACAATTAACAATAAAAGTGCCTCAGAAAAAACGGATTTAGGGATTGATTCTAACTTTTTATGCTACAAATATTCAAAAATGGTTCCCTATAAGCTTCCATCATTAAGCGGATTTTGAGATTCTTACTGACATTCATTAAATACATATCCTCAATTTCTTGTATTTCAGTACCTTTTCAGAAAGGGCTTTGAGAGGCATCATATCCATGTTTTAATATCAAAATTTATAGAGTGTCAGAAACCCACTCACTACTAGCAGATAACAGAATTACCAAGTCAGCTTTCAAGCGTATGAACACCATGAAAAAGAAAAGAAATCCCGAGATATTAAGTGTTACTTTATATGCAAAAACACGTGAAAGAATAGAAAACATATATAGAGTTTGAAGCTTGTAAGGTGTTTGAAAGGTAACATTTGTTTTCATTCCACGTACACCTTCTTTTTTAGGAAATAGTATGCTCCCCATTTGGTTGGCCCTAGTCTAGAATAAAAATCGTAAATAATAGCTAACATGTGTAGGAAAAGAAGATTTCATGTCACGTAATTCTGAGTTTTCATTCCAATCTGAAAGGTTTGCTATTGAATTTACAAGTTAATAATACTACTTACAAGTATAACATATGGCATAAAAGCCATGATGATATTTTACGTCACAGACGTCTTCAAACACAGTTCTTTCTCGCTTTCTCCAATATATCAAACTCGGTATAAAATGAACATTACTGACCAGTACATGATACCTAGAAATATGAAAAAAAAATTAACTATTTGTAATAGACCTGAGTTAAAGAAATAATTACGTTTAAAATAATTCTTTTTAAAGATATATATGCATACGCTTGTAAAATTTGTAATTTATTGCACAAATGCATCTGTCTGCAAGATGAAAAATAAATATTACATCTTATTGAATTTCTACCATTTTTTTCAAGTGCGTGTTTATTTACTCATAAAAGATTATTTTCTTCAGAAAGACATTAAAAATGTGCCAGAAGATGTATTTCAGTAACTATTGATTAGTAAATTCTACTTCAGGTTACAGTGTTTTAAAAAATGAGGTGGATAACTTTTAAGATGTATTTTAATTTTATAACAGTTATTTTTAATTTTGATACGCTTTCCTTTCAGTTATTGTTTCCTACTTACAGCTCCTTACCAGAATGAGTATTTAGAATCACGTTGAATGCAAATTAGGTCGAAGGAATATTTAAGGAAGATTCAGCTTATTTCAATAGGAGAGCTTATTAGTCCTTAGTGGCGCGTTCTTTGTGGCAGGCTACTTCTTTATTAAACCTACTACGCTCGGCAGTATTGTACATGCCTGCTGATAATCACCAGCTAATTTAAGTAAAGGCCAACTATTGTAGATAATTGTGTCTAGCTATGGCTAAGTCAGTTTATTTTAGAATTAGATAAGTTTCTTATTTTTATTATCTTGACTTGAAGCCCTAGTGGAGGCTTGTACGCCCGAGAAGGGGCCGACTGTATAATTTCCTTGAGTGAATAAAAGGATATTTTAACCGATCTCTGGATTTTATCGTTACACCTGAACAGAAGAAGATTCTTTAGGTTTTAATGAGTTAAATAAAACATTCCATACTTTTATATGAAAAATTCGCAATGGAATGAGTAATTAACATTTTTATGGGCCAATTAAATATTTATTAATGATTTCTATTGTTTACATACTTAAGTCCTAAAGCGAAGATTTTCTGAATTTTAGTTGCCGCTTAAAAGTGGTTGGAAAAAGCGAAACTTATTTGGTAATGAGCATTAAATGGTGATTTGAGCCAGCAAATTCATTTTCGAATATCTTTTCAAAATTTGCACCTAATTGCAAAAATAGTTTTGCATATAACTCTGAAGACCATAATGATTTGACTAACTGGAAATATTGCTTTGCAGGGATTATGCAAAAGTTATATTTTTATTTATGACAGGTTATTCCAAAGAATTAGCATTGTTTTCATGAAATTTTTTATTTTAAGAATTCTACAGCTGAAAATTCTTATTTAGAATAAATATTTAAAGAAATAAAATCAGTAATAATTTGTTTTCATCATCCTGTATTTAACTATGCTTCATAGACACACACACGCAGAAATGTTTAAATTTATTGACAAAAATTTTATACTCAAGAGGAAAGCATCAGCATCAAAAAGAGCTGCTTGAAGTTAGTAGTTTTTCTCTAAATGCTTCCTATAATTTTTGAATTATTTTGGCTCCAAGCACAGAAAAATGATTTTGAATCAATAGATTTCCATTTCAATACCTCCGTCAATTTGTCGGAAACTAAAGATATAGAATTTTTAGTTTTTTATAAATTTAAATTACATTGAAAATTTCATCAAATGAAATTTTTATTTTGGTAAAGCAGTCTAAATGTTTATTCGTTTTTACAGAATCATCACCATCCGCAAAAATAAAAGTGCCTTAAAAAATTCAAAACCGTATTTCAAGAAACACTGCTAACTGTAAGTATATACCTTGGTGAAAATAGAGATCATAGCCCAACTTACATGTACACATTTGTATGTGAATATAGATAGATATATGTGTGTAAAATAAAATTTTGATTTATTTTAATTTTCAATAGCTTTTTAAATCTTGCTCTTAATTTTATGTCCTCAGTCCTTCATTCCCAAAACAGAGCCTGTTTATAAGTTATTGACGAGCACTATGCATTGATTAACTGGTTAATAAAAGATATATGCTTCTCATTTCTTTATTAATGGGTTAATCATGAATGTAATGCATCAGTAATTGACTAATTGACAAGTTAGATTTCTCATTCCTTAATTTAATCACAACTCTGCAGGAAAGTCTTAAGCAACTCATTTAATTTCCCCTTTTGAAGCGAACAAATCATTTAATGTCTTGTTTCAAGCAAAATCTTGGCTGTAGTCTTACAAAATGCAATCTTGTAAGCTGTAAAATAGGCATGCTCCTTGTTGCGCAGTTCAGCAGTATGGAATTATTATTGTTGGCTAAACAACGCAGTTTTAAAAAATGAATTTAACTTCTCGACAGCTAAAGACTGAAATTTATACTTTCCACAATTGTGTAGGCATGTACGCAAAATAACAGAAACTAAGGTCATTAGACCCCAGGCCTAGGAATAGAGGTTTTTAAGAAATTTCCAAAATCCTTCTGCAGTTTTTCATAATTTTACATTCCTTTCATGGAAATGAGGAATGTAAGCGTTAGGGGTCCTTGAAAGAATGTTGGGGCTTACTATTATACTTTGAAAATGGATAGATCTAGACTCAAAAACATTACTCATGTGAAGAAGAAAATAAATCAGAATAAAAATTTGATTAATAGTTTTACTTATTTTATTGACTGCTAGACATCTATTGTCGAAGTATGGATATTGACATACTTCACAGACAATAAGTAGACATTTATTGTCGAAGTGTAGCTACATATCTAAAAAATTACATATTACTCTTTTTTTGTAATTAATACGTATATTGCTCAATATTTATCTTCCATTGTATTAATTAATTACTGGGTAACATTTATTTACATTTAAAATACTTGGATGTTAATTGGAAATACAAGAAATATTTAAGAATATTAATATGATATTTAAATTTCTTACAAATTCCTCTATTTTAATTTCCAAATCTTTGCTTCTCAAGTGTTTTAATGTCACTGCAGCTTAACAATTTATATGGAGTTGCGTTCCCAAATATCAAAGGACATGAAAATATTAAAAGAAATTTCTGCAGTAATATAGTTTAAAATACTCTGTGTTAAAATGTGTTAAATTTAATTAAAGCAGCTCTTTTGATTAAAACAAACTATTTATTCCTCACAAAACTTGCAGCATTCAGCACTTTCATAAATGATTAATATACTTAAGTGTTACCGAGATACTCGTAGTTGTTTTCATTAGCATATTTCTTGTAGGATAGGAACAACTTCACCGCCTAGCACTAGCTAACGCTTAGTGAGCAAAGGTAAGCACTGACAGACAAATGCAAGGATTTAATCACATCACGCAGCATATGCTAATTGTATTAATTTAAAGCACATGCGAGTGGATTATTAAAATTTGTAGTAATTAATATATTCATTTATTTAGTTTTCAACCCGTATGTTGCAAATGTAGTCTTTTTGTTAACTTATAATGCAGCTTTCACAGAGTATGCCGATAATCTCGTTATATACGAAAAACACTCTTCTAAATAAATGGGCTACAAACATTTTATTTCGAATAAAATATTTGCATCTAAGGCTTGCTATTCAGGCAAAGATTCATCAGTAAGTTTAAATCATAAGAAAGTTTAATTAACAAATGACTTCTTTAAAGCACAACTGTTGTAACTTTATCTTGGGCAATTTTCAGAAAACGGAACATTAATTAAAAATATGCTAAAAGATAATGAGAAAATCCAAACATTTTTCTTGATCTTCATACATAATAATCGCAATTCAGATACTGGAATCTATTCAAAAATACCGGTTTTTAAGAAATGATATAGAAAATACAATATTATATGGTAATAGTGTAAATAAAGTATGATGTTTCTTAGTTTGTGCATACAGCATATGTTTCAAGGTTTCAACTTTATAATAACAAAAAATAATTCAAATAATAAGTCAAATTAAAATTACACTAGTAAATCGTACTCATCATTCGGCCAGTAGAACAATAACATTGCAAGTTTTAAAATGCAAACAATGATGATGTACATTTGTGTAAATATTTGTGCATAGTTTGATTTTTGTATTTTTTGTTTCCTAGTGTATTTATTTTAATTTATCTGTTTATTGAAAATTAGTAAAAAAATTGTTATTAGGGCAAAATAGTAATTTTACATTTATTTTATTTAATTCTGAACTTGTGTTCACTTTGCCCGTTTGTACATGTTTATTTACTTTATTATATTGTAGATTTTTTAATTATCGGTCAACTAACTAAAGATATGAGCGGAAATTCTCTCGTCGGTTTTAGCAACAGGAGAGTCTTGTGGAAGTTTCCTGAAACGCAATTTCGAAGCCCTACCAGTGACTTTTCTCGAAGGTTCTCGAAACATTTAGGCTGTCCTTTAAACAAAACTATAAATATGTAAAAGTGAGCGTTGTGGATGAACCTAGATTCTCGTCTTTTCTACACAACTAAGCTTTCTTCTCGGTGAGTTTTGCTTTCGATCCGCAAGTGATTTTGATGAATTGCAATATAACTTGTACGTTAGAAGCATTTTGCCTTAACTTAGTTATTTTTTTCCTTTTAGCGTTAATTATAGTTATTTATCTCCCCGTAAGAGCAGATATATATCTGAGCAAAGTTACAAGTCTTCCTGTTCATCTGATTTAGTTATTTAAGGGGATTTCTCCACGAAACCTGATACGCAGTAGTATAAAGTAGAAATACAATTAAGAGCGAGAAAAGTGTGACCTTTTTGACAAGCGTGATTTTGCGCTCGGATCTATATCGTATAGGCTGTTGTAATGCTGCTAAACTTAAATAGGTCTTACCTCGTTACTGAGTTAACATTATGAACTAACAAAATTTGCTTTCTTTAACGTTCAGGATAAATTATTTTGCGCTGTTTAATAGAATATATTTAACTTTCAGCCATCGCAACTGAAGTTCCACCATTTACAGCCATTTACAGTCAAATAAAAGTTATTATCTGAGATACATTTATGGAAACTCGGCTTTTTTTCGCTTCGCTGCCAACGTCTGATGTCCCTGTACTACCCCACCGCTGCCTCCACGTACTTGAAGTTCGAAGACCTTAGGGATTCCAAGATAGTTAAGTAATACCGTGTATTTTCAGAACAGCAAGTAATTTTCAAGCAACATGCAAAAGTCTGGACATAAAATTACGGCGTAAAATCCGCATGCTTTATAACAAGGCAAAAGTACATTATAGATACAGCAGCCAATATATGTCGATCTGCGTTTTGAGAGTAGATGTAGACTGGTCGCCGCGTCGCCACACATTTATATGAATCAATCTAAGATGAACTTCATCTGTAATATTTTTTTTACTAAGGATCATCGCAGTTGCTTGTTGCTTTAAGAAGAAAGTGGCGCATTGTTTGCCTAAGCATAATATATCATCTGCAATCAAAATTAGTAAATGAGTGTTAGTTAATACATAACTAGAATCTTAAATTGGGAAATATCTTTTAAGATAATAAAAATATATTCTTGAAATAGAGATTTTAACATGAAATTAAAAAAATAAATATTATGTTATATTATTTTCTATATGTAGTATAGAAAATAAAATTCCAACTTGTTGTGTAATTTAAAATATTGTTACATTAGACTTGAAAATGTTAAAATTTTGCTTAAAGGTTTTTAATCAAAAGATCTTCAGACAGACCCTAGTATTTTAATTCAGAAACTCTTCAAATACATGCAAAATATTTAAAGGTATATATAACATATGTTAGTTGATTATGCTGCATTAAAATTCACTACGTAAAATATTCATGATGTCAGAGAACCTGTTTTAGGGGATTTTAAAAATATTATTCGCTGCTTGTTTGAACTTATTCGCTGCTTTTTTCAGAAAATGCATCAAAGTGTGGAGCATTTTAAACCAGTTACTTACTCAGAAAGCACTGCAAAATGATTAAGAATCTGAAAGATAAATTTTGATTCTTTTGAGAAAAACAAGAAAAATAGATGGAATTATGAGAAGTGCAAGACTAACATTTTCAACACATAAAATTAAACACAATCATAAAATCATTATTACGAATATATTTCTAGTTGAAAGGTTTAAAAACTTATTGCCAAGTTAAGCTTCTTTTTTTTTTCAAGGAAAGTACATTCTGTTAATCTTTGTACACTCTATAATAAATGTTTGAAGACAACTTTAAAATGTTTTGGTAGTTTGTGAACTTATATACATAACACGTAGATATAAAAATAGATTTATTTATTCATTACATACTGCTGTAAATATATTTAGAAATAAAATAAAATAACTAGCGTTCCAAAATACTTCGCTTTTCTGTGAATTTTCCAAAAGCTTGTTTAGAGACAAAAAAACAAAAACAAAAACACAAACTTGAATAACGAAATGTTTCCAAAATAGCAGACAGTTATTTTCATATTCACAAGGAAAGGAAAAAACATTTGTTCCATACACCGTGAATATTTGGAAAGCAGAAAACTATATTAGGACATGCAAAATGCTCCAATTCTATTTCCCTGAATCGAAAATAAAAGCGGCGCTTTCAAAAACGCAATTTTTGCCTTTACAAAATAAAATAACATTTACTGGCAAAAGTTTGGGATAAGAAGAAAGAAAAAGAAAAGAACCGATAAAATGGAGATCATTTTCTGTATTTCGAGTAAAATCGAAACAGTTGGTTGGGAGACTAGGAAACCTCAGAAATCGAGGTGACCTATGGGAGTTTTTAAAAGAATTACAACAAAAAAGAAATAAATAGAATGTCGATGAATATTGGAACAAATTTAAATATAAACCTTTAAAACATTTATAAATTTTATCATTTCTTAAAGTTCTTACATTATCGATTTCTGATATAATGTAGAGAAGTCCATATAATAATAAAAAATGATGCTACTTTCTCTGAAGCAAAAGCTATTACTCTGAGCTGTGTTCGATACTTATGTACACTATTGGTCTTCAAACTTTGTCGAACTTAGAGAACCATAAATTATTATTGTTTCTGTATGCAGTGCCTACAGTGTTCAAAAAGTAAAAGCAAAATAAAAGCACTGAAACTGTATCCGATCTGCATGCTTTAGGTTAAATATGAAGAGAATATCATTATTTCATAATCTCTACATATAATAAAACAAAGAGTCTGTGTGTGTGTGTGTGTGTGCGTCTTTCGTTCGTGTTGCGAGTAAGCTAATAGACCCAGGGCCACGAAATTTGGTACATAGGTGTATCTACACAAGAGCCAGTGCACCTCGAAGCGATTTTTTCGAAATTCAAATTAGAATTTTTTAAATTTTATGTTTTGTGACCAAATCGCGTCATTTTGAGACATGATGGGCTACAGGAAAGCGAGATTTCACTCTATACATTTCATTTTTACATCGTCGTGAAGCGTAGACACGTAACTATTTTACGAACTTAAAATAAATTTCGTATTTCAATAAATCGATTAAATACGAATTTATTTAGAAAGGTGAGCTTAACACCTTTTCGGCGGAATTTTTTTTAAAAAAACGTATTTTAAAAAATGTGCTGTTTATTTTCCTTTGATTTTTGGACACGTTGAACTTTAATCCTTTCGACTTTTAAAAAGAGAATTTTGGAAAAATAATAATATTTTGTATTTTTTAAAAATTTTTTAAATGAAGCTTACGAATACACTTCTCACATCTCAGATATTTTAAAATGTAGTTTTGGCAACAATTTTCCTTTCTTATTGTTGTTGATAGATTTTTGATGAAATTGCATCATTTTGAATAGTTTCATTCTTTTAAAAATTTCGGTTTGGCAACAAGTTTTCATCGTATTTCTTATGTTACTGTTTAAGAGACTGAAAAGTTTAAGAAATTAAAAATTTGTTTCGTTTTGCAACGGTAAATTGTTTAATTACTTTATTAGGATAATTAACATTTGTATCAAGGGATATTGCTTATTTCATTGTAATATTATGTTTTAATTATATATAATTTTTTTGTTAAGTTTAATAAAAGTTTTGCATGATATTTTTTAATCTGTTTAAGTTTTTAATCTGTTTATACATTTGAGTTCTTAAGATTTTGCAAAGGGAAGTTGGTTAATTTATTTATAAGGTTAAGTAATATTTGTATGAAGGGATACTGCATATTTCATTGTCATTTTATATATATATATAATACATTTTTATTGATTTCTTTTTTGATAAAGTTGTTCTGCAGAGTAAAATTCTGCGCGAAATGTTTTGTTTTTTGAGTTTCTTTCATGTTATTTTTTGCTTATTTCACTGTTTGTAAGATATTGAAAAGTTTTGCATGATTTTTTTGCATGAGCCAGTGCACCTCGAAGCGAGTTTTTCGAAATTCGAATTAGATTTTTTTTTTTTAATTTTATGTTTTCTGACGAAATCGCGTCATTTTAAGACATAATGGGCTATAGCAAAGCGAGATTTCACTCTATTGAACAGTTTAAGAAATTGAAAGATTGTTTCTTTTTGCAAAGGTAAATTGTTTAATTAATTTATATATCTATATTTAAAAGGACGAGTCTTTCTGTGTGTGTAGGTGTCTTTCGTTCGTACTGCGCGTAAGCTAATAGACCCAGGCCTATGAAATCTGGTACACAGGATGCATCTAGACAAGAGCCAGTGCACATCGATTTTTCAAAATTCGAATGAGTTTTTTTTTTTTATGAAATAGTATCAAATTGATGATTTTTTCTCATTATATGAACAACAATGGCAAGCAGCCATTGTTGCTGATATCAGCACTATTGCCACCCCGAAAAATGAGGGCGATAATTCTGTGCAGTTTTTAAATTTAATGTTTCTCTTGGATACTGGACGTTTGTCTAGAGAAGGCAGCAGGAAGTTGGTTAATTTATTTATTAGGATAATTAATATTTGTATTAAGGGATATTGCTTATTTCATTGTATGCTTTTTATATGTAATGCATTTTTAACTGAATTTTTTTTCGTTGTTGTTTGTTTCGTTTTCGATAAAATTTTTCTGCAGAGTAAAATTCTGTGCAGTTTTCAAATTTAATGTTTGGTGTTCTCTTTAGGCATTTTCCCGGTACACTTAAAAGCCAGACGAAGGCTGGCCGCGCAGCGGCTAGTTTACTCATAAAACATATTTTCTTTATATCATTTTAGGGAGTAATGACAACATAAATAAAAATATATAATTTAATTAATTATTTTAGATGATTAGCTTTCTTAGCCGCATGGTATTAAAATTGTTACGGAAATTTGATATTTTTGATTTGTGGAACCTCTACAGATTATTCAAAAAAATCAAATGTTGCTTCATTTCATTCAAACATTCGTACGCAAAATTTAATTAAATAGAGGATTTTGGGCTTTTAAAATGTCGAATCGAGTACATACTCATACTGTATTGCTGTTAGTTAATTCTTTTAATAAATTCTATCTAGTAGTTAATTTGAATTTAATTAATATAATTGTTGAATTTTGACTTTATGGAATGAGTATTATATTATTCTGGGAGGAATATATTATTAAATTGATCCATTGAATTCAATATAAATTATTATTTGAAAGTTCATTAAACCTCTGGTTTTTAATTTAAACTAATGCTTAAATGTGTTAAACGCTTAAAGTGAATTAATTTAACTTTTCAGTAATCTAAACGTCAACCGCTTGAATTTGTACATGGAATGAATTAAACGTAAACCTTCACTTTAAGAGTATTTAAAACATCATATGCGTCCATTTTAATTATCTTAATTAATGCCTAACTTAACTTATTCCAGTAATGCAAAGCTCCGCTTCTTTTAAAGTTCATGCTTCTAATGATTAGTGAATCATTTAACGAAGCATGCTTGTTCTTCGAAATCTTCTTAAAGCCATTCAGGCTTCTGCGTTGATTTTTTGAATTGTAAGCCGGATTTTTATAGTAATAATTATTAAGGTATTTTTTCTAAGTTTTCTTAATAGTAAGGGATCTTCGGATTTTATTCCTCAAGAGTTACTTTAGTCAAATATGGACGGATAGCTCTTGCGCGCTTAGTCAAATAGCTTCTCATGTGTTTTTTTAAATTAAATAATCCAGTACGTATTTAGATATTTCTCTTTGCTAGGGTGAATAGGTATAAATGTTTCAGTGACTACTCCTTTTGACTGGCCAAACATTTCTGAATTCCGCATTAAATGTGGTAATTGTTTTTTAGTAAAAACCAGTTTTCCTTAGTTTGCGTCTCAGTTCTGCGTGATTAGAAGTCAATTTATTCTTAGCAACACTCCAGCAGCACTTGCAACAGCAACAGTACCTGACTCCTGCACTTGGAACAGCAATGGCAGACTGCACTTGCAACAGCACATCATTTGAACTGAGAAAAAACTCGTGAAGGATCGATCATTCTGTCAAGTAGATATTAGCAAATGTATTCTCGATAAAATGAAATCCATTTGGAACAAATTAAACGATATTTCGGGCAGTTCTCTGTAGCATAAAAACTACTGGTCTATTTTCTGCAAATTTTTACCATTATTGATATCTTCTATACTTTCGATCAATGGCTAAAGTATCCGATGGTTTGTTTCTTACAAGTAGAGAAATGATAACAGAGGTGAATGCCGATAGTTTGATTCAGGTGCAGATTTCCCTAAATGGGCTGGCTTCGTGAGATTTTCATAGTTTTCCCAAGGACCGAAAGCCATTTCCCTACTTTACGAAGGCAACCTTCTTCTATGCAAGTATTTTTCGCATGTTTTGCTTTAATCAGTCAACCAACCAATCTATGATTTTTTACATGGCTCTGTAGTACATTGGCTACTTGGGATCTGGTAAAATTTCTTCTAAAATTATCAGGCGGATTTGGTTGAAATTTAGCTTTTACGCGAGATACCAAAACTACAGTTTGGGACATACCGTAAAATACGCGAGACCATACAGATTGTCTTTGCACTTACGAGAAGTGAAACCGACGTTAACTATAAAGCAGAGGGCATTTTTTTCATTAACTTGAAGGACGTTGTAGAGTTTCAGTACAGTATTTCATTTAGTTCATATCTGTAGAACTTCATTTTCACTTCTAGCCAAATTTACAATTAGGCTTCCGTTATAGATGAACAAAATTAGAAGTTTTATATTCACATTGACCTGTTCTAAAACGCTGGTGACATTACATCTCTTTTTGGTAACCTTGTTATGAGATCAGCTATGTATAACAGAACTGCTTGAACATGTTTCCAGTGGCAATCCAGCACATTCATATGCAAATGGCAAACTGATTACAGTCGAATGACAGTGTCTACCATAAAATTGTTTCTTTGATAACTCTCGAAGAAAATAATATTGTTAATAAATCATGAATCAAAGTAAATAGGAAGTATATACTTTACATATGAAAACTGTTGCGTTTGTCATTTACACTACTGTAGAAATTTGTTCTAGTTTTCGTAACTGTGCTCATTTTTAATATCTGAAATGATTTGCTTAACTTTCAAGCAGAAACCATAGTTTGCTGATAATATTCTATTTAATTTCAAACATAAAAATTCCATAACTAGTTAAAAATTTATAATTTTATATTAATCATACACGATCGCAGTTTCTGAGTAAGCTTTGCTACGAAAATTAATACTTGCTTTTTTTTGGGCTTTTTTACTCAACGCGTATTCACATTGCTTTAAAAACGTTTTAGCAAGCTCTCACTAAATCATTAGTAGTAAAACAAAGAAGTTTACAACACATGGTATTATATATATATATACATATAATACAAGTGTTCGAGTTTATAATTTTTATTTATTCGTAGAGAAGAGTGATTTTTAAGTTACAATAATTCTGTAACTCAACAGCATCTGTCTGGATAGAGGAGCATTCATGGAGGAATATCGAGAATATCGAGGGATAGAAGATTGAAATTTGCGTAACATATATGGAAGTCCCATAATAATTTCTACTCGGAAATGACGTAAGAGCGATGTTTCTAGACTAAAGCCTCTCAGACGATGATAGGCTATCGATGTCTACTAACGTCCTAAATTAAAGCTCAACGATGAAATGCAATTTTAAATCGCGGAAGAGAGTCGTTTATGGCATTATTGATATCACGAAACAAATGCGATGAAATATTTGTCCATAAGAAACAAATGTGATGGCTTAGTTGGCAATAATAGAAATGCATGAAATCACGGGGTTGCAAGACGCTTTTGATGTGGCAGGGGTATGCAGTGGAAATACTGCAAACTGTTTGTGGTATTATTTATAACTAAGAAATGCTCAAAAGTGCAGAACTGAGTTAGTAAAAAAAGAAGGTGTTGAATAAGGATTTTTATTTCACGACAAGAGACTTAACACTTATAAAAAGTTGCTTTGAAATATGTACTTTAGACGTTTCGTTTGAAACTCAAACCGTAGAGCGTAGGGTTTACATGCCATTATGCGATTACTCGATTGCCCTGATTTCTCTAATTATTCGCTATAATGGTTGCCAAAAGAGGAAAAAACGTGAGCGATTTTTCGAATTTTATTCTCTATAGATGTAGAATTGAGTAAAAACCAGTATAGATGTAGAATGAGTAAATAAATAAGGAAAACAAATTTCTGTAACTGTGTAGATACGAGGATATTTTAATTCTGATTTCTTAAAAGCAAGTATTAGAAATGGAATAATATTTTTAGTGTGCTGTGAACGAGGCGTAAAATGAGTGAACTGAGAATCATCTATAGCTCAGTAATAAGTTTTTTTTTCATTTTTTCAAACAAGATTTCATTTTATTCAGAATAGTCCGAGCTTATAAATTTATCTTTTTATCCAATAAATGTACACTATATAAGATCTGAGTTTTAGTTTTCTCTATATATTTCTATATCAATGTCAAATACTGAAACCTATGAGATTTAAAAACTTCATTTTTTAAACGTATTTCTCATTTCCATTCAGTAGTTGAAATAGAAGATCAGAACATCGCACTATTTATAGAAGAAACTTCTGATGTGTGATATCATCCGAGAAAACATGAACAATGGAACAAAAAAGAAAGCATAACAGCTTCTCACTCTATTCCCAGATGATCATCCTTCCAGAAATGACATCTTTCGATGTTGTTTGACTTGCTGGTCGAATGACAGTCTGTGTTCTTGGCATGATGTGGCCTTTGGGTACCAGGTTCTTGTAAATATTTCTTTCTTTGTTTTACTCAGAAAGTCTAGTAACATCTGAGCTCTTTCGTTGAATAGAATAAAATTCAATAAAATTGATAATTTTTATCCAGTGCAACTGAGTTTCAAATACAAAAATTATCAAGATGATTAGTGTAGTAGTGCCATAAGGTTTTACTAATATACTTCGCACTTGTAATACACGATAAAAATAATGCAAAAATTTTATGCGTTATGCTATAAAAAAGGATTACAGAAATTCCTAATTACTATTTTGATCAAAATTTATGAAACGCATTTAAGGTATTAATTTTTTGCATCTACAGGGCAAACCAGTTGTTTTGCAAATTCGGAAGTTAAAAAATTTTTCGTTAAATATTTCGACTGAAATCGGTATCTTAAAATTGTACTGTTTGCAACGCAAAATCGTATTGTAATAATAATGAGTTGCTAAAAAATTAAACTTTAAGCTTATTTTAGAAATAAAGTTATTAATAGCAGTTTTCCATAGAGAAGCCAAATAAAGGTTTTCGAAAATTAGTAAGTCTTCCGCAACATGTACAGGTTTTCAATATGATATTGTAACAATGAGCTGTTTTCAACTCAAAATGAAATTCTAATAATAAGTTACTTAAACCAGCCTTCAAGAAATACATTAAGGCGTTTCAAAACTAAAGGAACACAATTTAAGGATTTTAAGAATACCTTGAAATAAACATTCCATCATAGAATATAAGATCGCACGTTAAACGTTTAGGC
>KK121262.1:324338-378860 GCA_000611955.2 Stegodyphus mimosarum | reverse complement strand
AGAATACCTCTAACCAGGTGTTTTAAACCACTTTTTATTAAATTAATATTTATGCTAATCTGAAGAGATATTTAAATCTACGGTAAAGATTAGAATACTTCTAAGCTCTATCCTAAAATTCAGTCTGTTTTTTTAAAATGTTTTGCAAAAATATGAACCTCTCCTATTAAAATTAACAACAAGAAATTTCCGTTTCATATAACAAGATTTTATTAAAAGATTTTTTTTTAAAAAAGGTGTTTTACTTTTCACTCACGTTTACCTTGAAGATCTAAGTTCCGAAAGAAATGATCCCTGTCTCATTACACATGTACATATTGACTGAATAATTTTAGATGCATTTGACGTAAACAGAGAGTATGTACAAAAAGACTTCAATAAGTAATTTTTGCGAAACATTTCTTTAAATATTGACATTAGAATACACCAAGTAAACTGCGCTGCATTTATTCGTTATGCAAAAAATTCGAACATGGTATACAATGGTACACAATAAATAATTTCTTTATGTAACATTATTCATATACATACATATTAATTTGAAACTGAAAGTAACCAATAAATAAAATACAGAAAGTAATAGTAAAAAAAATCGTTTAAATATCACTTTTTAACCGGCGTGCATGTCATTTTCGAACTCTAATGAGGAAGGAATTGCATTAAACTATTTTTGCAAAATTTGTTTTTGAATATTCTTCAAGTCACTTCGACCTTTGGAAAGCGTACTTTTTTTTGCGGTTTTCTTACAGCCGATCATTCTTGTGACGCACTTTTTTTGAAGAAGGGGAGGGGGTTTCTCCCGCCTAAAAATTGTCTAAAGACATTCTATTATATTAAACACGAATTATCTAGTTTGTTTGCTTCAAATTTTTCATGCAGCCAGGAGATTAAAAATTGGTTTTCGAAAATGGTTGATCTCAAACATCTTTAATTTCTTTTAACGTGCTGGAGATAAACCATTAACTGGTTATCATCTCTTTACCATTTATCATTCGTGGCATATGTGCGTTCACGGAGCGTTCAATAAGCGTTCTTTGAACTCTCGCGCATTTACCACAAGTTTCTCAAACCTGGTCGTTATCAGGTTAGCAGGGATGGTTCTATTGTCTGCTTCATATTTCGATCCAGTTTAATTTAAACCATATATTCTCCCATGATACCGATTAAAGTATCGTAATCATTTAAACTCAAAAATCTTTACGCTTAGATATAAAAGTATTATTAAGGAATAATTTCATACCATGGCCATATGTTTCAGCTGAATATAAGTCAAATATGTTTCAGCATAGTAATAAACCTCCCTCACATTAGGAGCCCGCTTGTGGCCGAATGAATAAAACTATTGAATATAGAAAGTTGAATTTGGGATCAAATTCTGACAAAAGTTCTGGTTGTATGAAGTTATCATGGCTTTCCCATGTTAAGATGAATACGAGCCCATTTTCCTTAGAGAGTCCTCTATAACGCATTTGTTTCCTTAAACAAACAGCCATCCATTTTTGTCATAATCAAAAGAATCAAATCTCCCCTCAGAAAAATTCTCGTATAAAATCAAGTGTCAAATGGAGCAGTATTAAACGGGATAATTTCATTGCGAAATAGACAGGGAGAGCAAAACACTAGATTACAGTAGAAGTTCAGTTATCCGGAGTCCAGCTATCTGAATCTCCATTTATCCCGTAGAGTTTATTTGCTTTTTTGTGGGCTAAATAAAATTGAGCATGATTTTAATTTGGTTGCACACTTATAATTACGTACATCTTTGATTTAAATAACGTTTTCAATCAAAATCATAATCTCATAATAAAAAAAAAAACTTCGAATGAAAAAAAATCCAGTGCATTTTATTGTTAGTTTTACTTTGTATTGCTTTTATCAATAAAACGTTGTGCAATAATTTAATTTGCGTTGAAGGAAAGAGGTATAGAATTTTTGATTAAAAATAATTTCATTGCAAAATTCAGTATCATAAATATAAAAATACAGTCATCTCTTTCAGTTTTGTTCACATCAAAAACAGAAAATGAACAGAATGCTTAAGAAAAATGTCGGTGTTTAATACTGAAGAAAAAAAGGGGACTATTTTGTATTTTCTCTTAATTTAATTTTCAAATTTTTTAGAGTTCGCAGCCTTTGTTGAAATGAAATAAGATAAAAAAGAAATAAACCTTCGTGAGCTTATCAGGTACTTATTAAAAGGTATATAATGAGGTATTTTTCTCTCTTCTTTCCGCATACATTTGTGGTGCAACTGGAAGCGCCCTCGACGTGTATTAGAAAGGTTCAGAGTTCGAGTCCTGGCGAGGATATTTCAATTTTTCCGTTTCCTGCATTAAAAAAATAATGATTCTACAAGTGGCCGAACTACAAGGGGGTGGATGATAATTTGTCACTACAAGGATTTGCGATTGGGTCTCCTAATCTCCAGTAATCATTTAAAAGGGGGAGCATATAAGGTATTTTCGACCTCCTTCCGTGATTTTTTGGGGAAAAAGAGTCCTTTATTCTGTTCTTACGTACAGATGTCAAGCAAAAACGTTATTAAATTGCATTAGAAAGCTGTCAAAGTGGATATTTTCGTTGAAATATGATACCCGAAATTTTTCTTGATTACAGTACTTCCTTTTTATTTCGTACAAGGAAGTAAAAACAAAAACAAAGCAAAAACTTTTAGACACTACGTATTGATCCAACAGTGGAGCATTCAGCGAGTTCTAATATTATTTTGTTACCGTTTTATTCCCTTTTTTAAATTACTACTCTGAAATCTATAGGAAATGAGAAAAATCAGCATCCAACATAATGTTTTATACTGCATTAAGTTACGATTGCTAGAGCACTTCGACAGAAATCTTAGATAAATCTTCGAAGATTCGAGGAAATTGTGGCTGTTGATGCTTGTACTACTTAGCTGAAATAAATTAGTATTGTTTCAGCAAAGGATATATTTGAACTCGGAAACATGGGGTAATGAAAGAAAACCTGGATCTTTTCCAGAGCAGAACTAGTTGATACACTGAGATAAAATACGACAGGATTCACCAAAATAAATACAGCTGCGATTTGCTGGAAAACATATTTGATTGCTGCAGATATAATCTCTTAAATCATACATGTAGTTTCTTAAGAAAAGAAAAGGATTTACAGCAAATTTTACCATTTCTTTAGAAAGATACATATTCATTCCTGCGAATACTACAATATATCAGCACATACAGAATGTAATTCTAATATTATGGTTTTAAATACGTGCGTATATTGTTCTCTCAGATTAAAACATGCTAAAATGTAATTTTACATAACATTCAACAAATAGCATATACGATAAAAAGATAATATTGTTACTAATTTTGTATATATGCATATAATTTCAGTGGAATTATATGTGAAACTGTAGCATTTTTTTGTATAATGTAGCATCAAATGCTTGAAAGGGACAAAGCTCTTTAGAAAAAATAAGAATACAGGGGCAACAGAAGATGAAAACCAACACAACACAAGAGCTACTGGACATCGACACATTCAATAAAGGTGACTAAATGTGGCTATGGAATCCGATTCGACAGAAAGGACCCTCTGTCTTTACACGATTTTAAACAGGCTGAACGATGTCATAGTTCAAATTAAGTCATCAAATTATAAGTCTCATTTGTTCACTACGATAGGCCAGCTTCTTACTACGGTATGCAGTTCCCATAGTGTATATATTGTAAATAATATACTAAGACCATGGTCGTATTTGTAGACAAATCTGTAAATTCATGCATTTATTAATTGACTTAGTGTTTTTGTTTGTTATTTATTGAAATTGTTGTTTTAGTATAGAAAGGAAACATGCCAATGTGACAATCAAAATCGCTGAAACAACCTTGTATTTGGCGTACATTTACTAAAATACTCAATCGATTTCAAGAGCAGCTACAGGTCCCTCCTCATCAGGAGAACAAAATTCTGGAAAGAGAATTGCAACTGACTGACTGACTGTCAGGTATTGCCGGTGATGCAGTCCAAAGGACTGCGTGTCCGGCTCAATCAAATAGCCATTACGGCGGCATCACCATGTGTCAATCTTCACATAACAAGAATTGCAACCTCAGTAACGGCTTTTTTTATACCCCGGGGTAGAACCACGCGAGAGGAGGCAACGCCATCTATCGGCAAAAATAATAACCAAGAATTATGTTAATAGAATTTTAAAAGCGTTAGGAAGGACTGGATTGGACCGATAGATGGCATTGCTTCCTTGCGCGTGGTTCTACCCGAAGGTATAAAAAAGCCGTTACTGAGGTTGCTTTCCCTTTCCAGAAATTTTGTTTTCCTGATGAGGAGGGGCCTGTAGCTGCCCTCGAAATCGATTAAATGTTTTAGTAAATGTACGCCAAATACAAGGTTGTTTCAGCGATTTTGATTGTAGTTTTAGTAATGAACTGATTTGCCTTAGTTGTAAGTATGGCTTCTTGTCCACGGATTGTATTACCCGGGACGAACAGGCCTTGGGAAGAGGTTAGTATTACGAATTTTGTACACATGTGAATAATTTTAGGGAAATTATAAGTGAAACTGTAATTTTTTTTTTGCTTAGTGTTAACATGAAAATCTAAAGAAGCGAAACTTTGCTGGAAATGTAAGAATACAGGTGCAAGGGGAAAGTCTATTTAACATTGTATAAATGGCAATCTCGCTAAATTGGAGAAACCGGCTAGCTGGCGATGGTGACTAATTTTTGTCGCCAAATTTGGCGAGAAATCACTAAGAGTAACTAAGATTGGCGATCATTTGCTGAGATTTGGGTCCGGTTCCTGTATAATTGTAATTGGTATTGTGATTGAATAAATATAATTGATCCCTTTATGTAACTATAACCCTGTCCAGCCTTCGTATGCCTTCCAGTTATTTCGAAAAGTGGAGAGTAGTAGTGATTTCTCGGCGGTCGGAGGAAAACTATATAACATCAGACAGAGTATCAATTTTTGAGTTGTTTAGTTCAGCGTGAGTTTGGAGCACTGAGAGATCTCCGTCCGAGTTTCGCCTTTCAGATGTGCTACGCATTGCACTGTGTTTAATGGTTTCAGTAGTTTGAAGTGTAGCTACTGATGGTGCTCTGTGATACTGAGAATACGAGTATTCTTGCGGAAATTTCTAGAACTGGGAAGCATTTCTTTGGTAAAATAAATTTTAACAAGCTATCATCGGTTCCGTGTGCATTCAATCCATTACGAACCCGCAAACACGCAAGAATACGCAATAAATAAGGCTTAACTGTTTAGTAATTATAAAATATCACAATATGTATTTTCTTTTGTCTATTAACATTTCCCAAGTTCTTGGTAACATACGCATAAATTACGGATGACAATGGTAATACGCAAATATAATGTTACATAACATTCATTAACAGTACGTATAATATAAAGCTTACTGTTGATTTTAAATTATGCTTAATTATTAAATAATTATAAAATAACATGCATTTTCTTTTATTTATTAGCATTTCCCGATTTTTTGGTAATATATGAATAAATCATGGATGAAAGTAGCAATATGTGAATACATTTTAAGATATTTTATGTTTTATAGGAACGTTTGGCAAAAATATTAAAAATAGTTTTCACAAATTTAAAATAATAAGCAGTAGGCAAAACGGTGATAATTTCGAAATTATTACAATTAAAACCACAATATGCTTATTTTAATATACATGTTGATTATATTAAACACAGGTAAGTTATATTAAATTCGATTTAGTTTTCCATAAACGGACATTCTCCTGCCATTAGTGTTTCACGAAGTTTCTTACTATAAGCCTACAATCTAAAAGAACGGGAAAAAATAATTACATTATTCTTCATAATAGGCTTTAAAATTTTTATGTTCTGTATAAAAGGCTATTTATACTGCCACAAATCAGTACAGAGAAGATTTGAGTTAAAATAACACGCCTAATATGAGACGCTAAGGCAACAAAAATCAGTGTAATTTTCATAAATTTGCAGAACCAGTTCGAAGGTCTGAAGATAGAACTTTCGTCTTCAAATGCAGGAATGATACTGACGAAAGAGAAGATTTATGCTAACTCGATAACTTTGGACACAATAAACCATAAAGCTTGAGAAAGTTTCATCAAGGAAAAAAGAATCAAAGCTTCTGTTCAGTTATCAACATAATGGCATTCTTCAAGTCATAGAAGAAATTAAAAAAAAAAAAGTCTGATGTCAGCACCACATGACTTCCTTGTACTGCCCGTCAAATTATGCACATTTTAGCTGCATTTAAATATATACTTATTTAAAACAATTTCATTAGAAATATATTTCTCAGTGAATTAATTCAGTTCTCACTTCGCGGCAAGGCAAACATACATAAAAACTCAAAACATCGTCGTTAAAGATTGAAAAAATATAGAAAACCCTAAGCACGAAATAGTTAAAAAGTTAAGAAAACGGTTTTTACGATTAAAATTAAGAATTCGTCGCAAAAACAAGCAATTCGGCCAACAGACAAGAAGACAAAATTTTCGGAGCACAAAATTGAAAGTTAACTTTTGGTCATACTAAGGCAAAAAGACATTCAAGTTGATGCACAGACTCTCTTAATTCACTGTTCTGCTAAGAGTTTCAAATGTAAACAAGTGGCGGCCCCATCGGGCTTAACAACACTTAAACGTTTAAACTGATGACAATTCTACAACTGTTGCATGCATATTAACTAAAGGCATAAAAACTTTAGCCGGAGTATAGAAACAGCAACATTTAATCACCTTTAAAGCAAAAAATGCACAATTTATCAACATATAAGAAATAAAAAACGGAGCTCACAGAACTGAGTAGCAGCGTGGGTATATATATATGCATATTTATAGACGTTTGGTATGGACAATTACAACCAAAACGGGAGGAGCACAACTACATGTTATACCAGTCCCATACACAAACTTCCAACGCAATTCTGAGGTTACTTGTTTTTGAGTCATGCGAGATACATACCTATGTACAGACATCAAGAAAAAATTCTTTTCTAAACCCCTTTTAAATCCATTTTACAATCCGTTTTGGGAAAAAAGAATTTTTTATTCTGTGTTTACATAGAGATGTCACACAAAAATGTCGTTAAACTGCATTTGATAATGGTTAAAATAGGTATTTTCGTTGCAATATGATATCCGAAGTTTTTCGGGATTACAATACTTCCTCTACTTCGTTGAAGAAAGTAAAAAGGGGAAAAAGGGGCAGAGAATATTCAAGGCACATTTATATTTTTAGCAAACATTCAATTACATGCGTTGTGTCTCAGATTAATGGCATACGTATTAATACTTATGCTAATTTCAATACCCGAACACTTTCTTCTTAAGTATTTACCGGGTATGGCAGAATATTTTCTTCTCAAGTATTTGTCAGGATGATCGAACTAATCGGTAATTTAACCGTTTCATCACCAACAACATTACCCAGAGTACACTATAGGGATAGACCAATAGTACATACAAACAACCAGGCCTTAGGTTACCCGTGCTCTCGAGCTCTTCTGTTGTAGGGGTCAGCTTCCACCTCACCGTCCAGGGGATGTTGTATGTAAGCCTTATTCAAATGCAAGCATACGGCATTTTGAAATTAGCATAGTTGTTTAATGACCAGATACTAGCAAACATAGATACAATAAAAAATTCACTAAACTGTTTTACATGATACTATTGTTATAATACCCTGACATATCTAATACGTGACACTATTACAATGTGTTCTTCAGACCCATCGTAAGTCCTGTCTAAATCTATGCTGCCCTTTTTTTATTCCACTTACAATTAAAAGTATTTTACTCCATGCCGGAGAAAAAATATATTCAAGGTTAGAAAAAATAAGTTTCTCTAAGGGTCCGAAGAGAGCACGGTTTTGACTGCATTTTACATCATCTCTGAACTCCGACTTTCTGCTCTTTCCCCAAATTCTATTAAACGAAGTGAATTCTCCATTTCCCGAGGGAAATACGAAGTGGACACGGCCTCTATTACAAAGGATCGTTCGCAGCTGAATAAATGACTCAAGAATTTGTGGAATGATTCCAGACCGGAGGAAAATAATTCAGACAGAGTTCCTCACATCTGTAAGCAGCTCCTCCCCCATATTTATATGCTTTCCGTTGCTTTTGCTAGCTACGTGAGATGAATTCTTGTACACAGCTTTATCATATCCACTGATAACAAAGGAAGATAGTATTGGATGTCTACATAGTCAACATATCTGTTAAAATCCTTAGATATAGATAACTGAAAAAGAAATTCAACAAGAGGTGCAGTGAATGATATATTCCCGTGAACTTTATTAAAAGGTTCGATTAAGGAAATAGTTGGTAAATTGAATACTGAATTCTTATTTAAAAGTTTTACAAAAAATACCTTCTCTGTGAAAAATTTTTTCTTAGTTTTTTGTGAAGATATATTTAATTGCAGTTCAACTAAATGAAATAATCAAACTTATAGAAAGCTACTTAATCAAGTAATTAAAGTCAATTTCTGATTAATCGGGATAATAAAAGGAAAATATTCAAAGTCGTAATTAACCCGCGAGCAGTTAAAAAACAGAAAAGAGGACTAACCCACTTAGTAGTTAACAGAAAAATGCTATTAACAATGTACTTTTAAGTAGTTTAATCTGGAGACTAATTTCATTTGAGTCTGTAAGTTAAATGAATACACAAAATTCTCTTTCTCGAGCTCGCAGAGTCGCTCTCTTTCTCTCTTTACCCTAATATACTTTTATCTCTATTTCACTCTCTTTCTTTGTGTGAATTCATTTCTTGTTTATTTAATATTTCTATCTTTGTCTGCTTTTTTTCTTTACTTCACGGTGCATAAGCTGTTTGTTTTTATTTGCGTTACTTTTGGATTCTGATAGAAGTAATTGTGAAACGGAAGATTAATGACTGCACATCTGATACATTTTTAGGAACTAGTAATTTACGCCTGATGGATGAGTTAACAATGTTTATACATTTCGGATTACATACGATTAAACTACACGTGTTGTGAGTAAAAATAACTCTCAAATACTATGATATCAATTGTTATCGCTGTTATTAACCCACGAAAGTTTCTTCTTTTCTTTGTTCTTTCTGTAGCTTAGTTTTGTGTTAAGCTAATTTTTCTTTTATCATTCTGCATAAACAAACGTAGTTTCTTCTAGCCAGATCTTATTTAATGGGCCTCCAAATAATCAGGAGTGTAATGTATTACTTTGGTAATTTCCAACCTTGCAACTCATGTAGCTTATGCTTTTTGTTTATCTTTTACCTTGGAACAGTTAAAATATGAGGTAGAATTAAATCTCTTTTACATCAGGTGCTCTTATTAATACCATTAATCTGTATTACATCAGATGCAATTTGGAAAATTCGCAATAAAATGGTGGTTCAATATGAACTGGATTTTTTTAGTCCGAGATAACAGAATTATTTTCAGCAAATGTTAAGATTGTATTGTTGTATAACAAAATTTCACGTAAATAAAATAGTAGCAACAAATTATCTTCTGCATTATTACAGCGTATTAGAACAGATTGCCTTTCACATAATTCTCCTTCTAAGTGAGTTTACTTCTGTTCCTGTTCTGTTGTAATATTGTACTTGTTTCGTTTACAAAAGCGCATTTTAAGCCTGCAACAGGTGTGCTATTTAAACATAAATAATCTAAATCGAGAAACGTTTCGCCGCCATCAAATATAAACACGTAATAGTCGCTTATCAGAATATTTTCAATGATAAACCACAAGTGCTTTGTGGGAAAAAGAATTCAAATGTCAGTAACAAAAGTATTTTTAAAGTATTACACCTCTACGGAATTCTCGAAATGGCAAATTAATTCTGTTCAAGATACAGAACTAGTTTTATTTATCTCTAATAAGCATATTGAGATATCTCATGAACTATGCTTTTAAGGTTAAAAAACTAGTCTTAATGACTTTTGTTAATAAACCTTACAAGATTACCTTTCTCTGTTAACTCCATGTAATGTTTCAAGTAATTTAATGATGAATTTCAAAAACAAGGAGTTATTGTCTGCTAATGATGCTAGCTAGGATTGCTGATCTTTTAAAATGCAATTTCAGGTTTTAGTTGCGTATATACAAAGCGTCTGAGTACCAGGGTTACAAACTTCAGAAAGAAAAAGGCGCTTTCAGATGATTTGGAATCATATAGCAATTGTTGTGTAGATTCCTTAAATATTATTTTACAGTGCTTATGTTATGTAGCGATTTTAGTTAGTTTAGAATTGTGGATTAATATGTAGTTAATTGCAGTTTATTTGTTAATTAATTATTGAGTGAGTAAAATTATATGCATTAATTTATTCTTATTCTAAATTTTTCTTCACTAGTTGTGCCGCTTACGTTAATGAATCAATTATTTTTATGCGAGTTAAACAGGGTTCTCATTCTTACAGTTACGCGTTCGATAGTACTAGCTTTCGGGAAAAGGAGACAATGGGAAATCGGTTGCTTTCTGCGTAATATTTGAAATTTAAAAATACTTCCTTTTTATTTACATGGATGAAATTTATACCTCTTAGAGAGAAAACATTTGTCTTTCTTATGAATCTACTTTCATGACTCTACGTTGCCCCGTTGGAGAATTATGCCCATTTAATTGTTAAAATTGTTGAATTTCGGGTTTAAAGTTTTATTCTGCTAAAAAGGTGTTTTTCGAGCACTTTTCGTCCAAGGTCGTGTTCAACGTCCGGACGGTTGTAGGGTTGTTACATCTTTTCCCTCACCCCTCTTCCGTTGGCGAAGGGGGTGGCGAAGGTGGAATTTTTTTTGGTGTGTAGAGGGATAAACTAGGTTTTCGCAGCACTGTTTTGTGTTTGGCGAGATTTGCATACTTTTTCACCAAATTTGGTGAATTTAAAAAATTCTGGACTCTGGACGATTAAAAACTGAGCGCAAGGCCTTTCTCGCTCTTTTTTGCCTCGGATTGCAGTTGTAAGAAGAACTCGCGATTCCTTCCTCTGGAAGAGCCGCCATGATTACCCAGGTCGACGGTTAAAAGATTTGAAGTCCAAGGCCCTTATCCTGAAAGCCGCCTTCGGCTTGAAGCTCACTCCTATAAACGGATGATGTCTAAGGAGTTCTGATGTTCCTCGAGACATCTATGCATTTTTCGTCTTCCCACTAGGATGGGTCTCGTTCCTTGAATTTTTCAAGTTTCCACCTTCTTCCAATCGGACTAGGAGTTCAGATTTCTCCCTTTGAAAACATCAATGCATTTTCCATCTTCCTACTAGGATGGGCCTTCAGGTCGCCTGATAACATCTATCACTGTGCTGGCAAGAATCATGTTCGGTGGAGTGCCTTGTACTTCAACTTCAAACGACTGGTCGTCTGGGGAAAATTTCAGCAGATAAGTGTCCATTTTTTGTCCATAGCTGTAGCGTTTTGTAAAAAGTAAATTAAGATTTAAACTTACAATGATAACCGACACCTTTTGTTACAATGGGTAACGCTTAATTATGCTTCAAAAGTTTTCCTTCTAGTGAGTTCAACTTTTTGTTTGTTCTGTTCCTCTTTTCACTTGAAATTTTAGTACAGCATTCAACCTTAATTCTGTGAACATGTATTCTAAATAATAAGGATAATTAAATTCACACAAATATTGGAAGGGATTTGATTAATTGAAGGAAAATTTCTAGTTATGATTTATTAAAGTAAGGAATAATAATATGTATATTTAATTTCTATTTAAATTCTCTTTAACTTATTTGTCAAGAGTTTTTCTGTTGGATCTTAAATCCAGGCTGGTTAATTAAGCAACTGCTGTGCTTTTACTCTATTTAGGACCTTTTAACTTTAACTTGGGATGCAATTAAAATTTATATATATATGAATTAAGATTTTTTTGACAATTAAATGGGCATAATAAGATCTTAAATTAGTTAACTTTATCCAAATTATACTTTTTTTACTCCATAAGTTGCTAATTCTTTTGGTTGAAATTAACTTTAACTTTTGCAAAGATAAGGAACAAATAAAAATTTAAATTCTACTTTACCTTTAATTGAGTAATTGAATGAAGGAATAAAAGTACTCATTTTTCTCCAACGGGACTACATGAATATGAAATACTTTCAAACTGCCTAAGGGATTACTTATTTAATGTATGTAATTTTCTTTACCTGTGAAAATTAAGAAATTTCTTTTGAACGAAGTAATCATTATCAATATTAGTAAACACTTAAGATACCATGCTCGGTGATTCATTAAAATTTCCTTTGTATTTTTATGTTGGCCAGCAGAATTTGATAAAATGCATATAAAAATTTAATATTTTTACGGTGAAATATTTTTTAGATGTCATCTCGGTACAATACTGAAAATATAAATATATAATTAGTTCTAAATGCATTATTTTTATATAGTTGTCATCTCGGTACCATAGTGGAAATTTAAGTTGTAAGATTGCATGTCCTTTTTATAGTGCTGTAATAAATATCCTTGGCTATCTATTTGATTCAGAGTATTTTCTTATGATGTATTGTGTAATGTTCATAACACCAGTACTCCTGCTTGGTCGTAGGGGTTGTTCGGATTAGTTCTTTTGGAAAAACTTCACACAACGCAATAAACAGATTTGGTCTTTTGAGATTATTGTTGGCAAATTATTTAATTTCAGGATATAATTGTAACAGTTAGAAATTTTGTAGTATTTAACCTAGTATTTAACGTCTGGTACCCATAAGGGCCAGAACACTTAATGATTTTATTAATTTACAGTGAACAGTGAAATTTTTATGTCCATGTTTGAGATAACATTCTTAAATTATGCTGTTGTTTAAACTCCTTTATTTGATTTGGGTAAAGTTCTTTTCAGTTAGCAGAAAGGAATAGGTAGTTTTTGCGTTCTCACGGACGGAGAATTTTGGGATCAAGGGTCGTCGGCCAGCTGCATTTTTTCGTTCCCTTACCTTGCGGGGCGAACATGTGTTTTTCTCGTTCAAAGGCGAACAGCTCTAGCGACGGCGATTCTTGATAGAATTATGGGTAAACATCCCCTGGTTTTGAGCGTGAAAATAGGGTCTTGTCACAGTGAAAAGAGAGGACTGATTTTCTTAGAATTCTGGTTAATATTTATTGCTCTGGTTCTAGTGGTTAGAGAGGGTTATTGTTTTGTGTAGGATTGGTGAATTTTAATTTTATTGATTTTTTGAACCAATAGTAATTATAGAGGTGGTCCACTTTTGAGCGTCCCGCGTTTTTAAAAATGGTAGCACACGGAAGGTTTTAAGATTTGCTGAGATTTTTTAGACTTTTTGAGGAGAGAGAGAGAGGCCCGCTCCCCCTCCTCCCGGGCCGACGCCGTCTGATGTACGGTTGCGGGTGTAGGATATTATAATGGCGAGAACTTGCCCGAGAGCGTTGCGGGTCTCTGTTGTTGCATCTTCGGTGAAATTGACTGAAATCTTGCGGTTACATCCAATTCTCAGACGTTGGGTTCGGTTTAGTCTGATATTTTTTCCCTTTGGGAGAAATGTGCTCGGAAGAAAGAGGAAGGCCGCTCTTGTTTGTATTTTTTCTGCCGTCATCGTCAACTTAAAACTCGCGCTGAGGCTCAAAATTACTGTTGAGAACATAGATGATGTGTCGACCTCGCCGTTGGTATTTTTCCTGCCGTCATTGTGGAACTTCGAAAGAAATGGGGAGGCTGCTTCTAGACTGAGTACTGTGCTGGATTTATGAAAATTATTCCATTATTTCATCGTTGGTCGTATATTGTTTCATCGTTGGTCGTATATTGTTTTCTACGATTTCAAGAAATGGTCCTACTGCTGGTCGGTATGCGGCTTTTCCGTGAGTGATTTTTTTCCTCTTGTTATGTTTATTACCAGTGATTTTACTAATTTGAGGGAGCGATTTTTTTTAAATGTTTAATTGTCATGAATCATCACTTTAATTAAGGGAGAATAAATGTGAGATTCGATCAAGAAATTTAATTATATCTGTAAGATAAATATACTGTGGTGTCACAGGTGAAAGAATAATAAGTTCTAAATTAGCTTTTCATGTGATCTTAAATTTATTGAGTAACTATTTAAAATAATCATAATTGTAAAATGTTTATTAAGATTTTGCTAGGATTTATAACTATTTAAAATTAAAAATTGTTTGCAACTACTTGATTATTGCTCAGTGGTAATTACGTAATTATTGTAAAGTGCATGACTAGTAATTTTGGGGACAATATTGATAGCTGTACAGATTGTCATATGAGAATTTTACGAGTAATATTTTGGAAAATGCTTTTGTAGAGGTAGTCTGATCAGCTATCGGTAATTAATATTTTTGGAATATTATTAAATGTATGTTGCTGATTTACTATTGTATGTTTTTTGTGTTTTTATCTGGTGGTCTACTGAAGATCACACACGTGATCCTTTCGGAAAACATGGTTAAACTTCCACTCGAAACTGGGTAGATTATTGCGGGCGTAGGAGAATTTAATTATGCTTGTAGTTATACGATAAGATTTATTAGTTTTAACTGAAACTGGTGTATTGACTTCTTAGTGTGAGATTTATTTTTCCCTGGTGTTTTGAATTGCTGTGTGTTATACTTTAATGAAAAGTGTTTGTGGCTATCTCTAAAGTTGTATTGAAATTTATGTGTTTACAGAAAGAGAGATGATTTAGTTAGTTTTAGTGAGAGATAGCATTTTGACGCATTTGTTACGGTAAAGAAATTTTACTGATTAATAATCATTTGATTTTAACAAAACACCAGGGAAGATATTTTCCTTTCTTTATTCTTAAGAATTGAGAGTTTATATGATAAACCTTAATTTACTGTGTTGAGGATTTAAGGCAATTTAATCTAGCTTAAGGTATTAATTATTTTGTTTTCAATCACCAGTCTCTATGATTCGATTCAATGAATTCAGTATATTTTTACGAGGATTTTAGTATTGTATTTTTAGTTTTTCGCCGCACCAAGTTAGGGTTAGGTGAGGCAGAGTGTTAAATGTAAAAAACAAACCCGTAAATTTTTGATTCGCAACACAATGTAGGGTCAGAAATTACATATGCATGCGGTAGCTTACACAGAAAACACTAAAAATGAAAGGACACGATGTACGTGAATATGCGTTTTAAATGAAAAATGTACATTCCCGAAAATAACTGCTATCAAAGGAGGTGGTCGAAGTATTCTGCACATGACTCAGGTTTCTTCAGTAGTTGTTGTGATGTATGCGACTATTCTTTGCTGCTTAACGGCTATGTTATATATCATTGCTTTCCGTGTCATCAGAATAAGCAATCAAAGTATGACAAGTCTGTCAATCGAAAAGGACAGTGCGTCGGACAATCGCCGAAATCCCTGTTCATCAAATGAAACATTTAACTGGCCTCATTTATCAGATCCATGCTGCTAATTCCAAATCCGTATAATCACCCATTCTACTGCCTTTGCGCCCGTGTGTGAAATGAAGTTTCGCTCCTAGAATACCCAAAACCACCATCTACTGCGTCATTAAAGCATTTTCGATCCTGTATTACTATGCAATTCCGTGTCATCTGGGTGCATCCTACGCCTCCATTAAGTTTGTAACCTTGGTACTGATATACCTTGTATATTTAGATTAGATTCAATTTGATTTCAGGGCGTGGTCCCAACCCACCTAGTCAAATTAATCTTTAGTCAGAAGGACTTGGGACCAGCTCGTGCAATAAAACGAAGATCCGCTATGTTCTCTACAGACATTGCACATATATAATTCAAGAAAACAAGGGTGAAGAAAGAGGATAATAAAAAAGGTCAAAATTAAAACAAAAAACATAAAATACAAAGAAAATCTGAAAACTTTCAGATTTTACATTACGGCCAAAGGGACCTTTTTTTTAACGTTTTGCGGATAACCTTTATTTATTAAATATCATGTTCTTTGCAGTTAAACAATAAAATTCAGTTAACAGCAATATCGCAAAATAATTTTAAAAGGAGCATATATTTAAAATTTCCGATACACAGTCTCGCGCTGGAAACAAAAATGCTTTTTTTCGTACAGTTTTGCAATTGAAATCGTAGAATTTGTTAACCAAATGTTCGTTTGTTGTGTAGCAAATTCACTTAGTTATCTAAGTTATTATTTATTAAGAATGAATTTATTATTATTCCAAATTGCAGCTTCTTTTACTTGAACACTCTGTAAAACTTTTTCCATTGTCTGTGTGTATAAAAAACTTTTGGCAAGCCAAAAAGTTTTCCCCGATAACGGGAGGGGTGTTGTGTAGCAAATTCACTTAATGATCTAAGTTATGACTTATTGAGAATTAATTTGTTATTATTCTAAATTTATGCTACACAACGTGTATTTTATTTAATATCTGTGCTATTTGCTTAATTTTAATTAGGGTTTTTGGTAGCTAAGATTGATACGTATTTCCACTCGTTACTCGTAAACGTGCTGAAACACACAATGGAATTGGGTGCTTTTCTACGCAATAATCTTGATTTTATATTGCTTAACTTAAGTTTACCCATTCTTAATTTATACCACTAGAAGCGGAAAAATCACATCTTTAATTTAAAATCACTTTCAAGATTTTAAGTTACAGATTTACCTTAACAGATTTTAAGTTACTGTAAATTATTTAACTGAATTTTCCATTTTGCATTGTGTCGAAAGTGAAGGGGGAGGAATTGAAAAAAAATGCAGTTTTCTAACAGTCTTGCTTACGTGTTAAGGGATTTCCGGTGGGTTGAGTTTTAGGTTTTCCTGCTCGGCCTTGCGTGTGTTCCAAATTTTGGCGATTACTTGACGAGGTTTAAATCTGTGTTTAGTTCAATTCCTCGGAAAAAGGAGAAATTTTACAGAGGTGTAAGGCGGTGTTTGCCGTATTGGATTTTTCACCCTTTCAGCGGATTTTGGCGTTTCATGGGATCCCTCTCTTAAGGAAAAGGCGTTGCAGGTATGGTTCGCCTTTTTGGCCGCTCTTATTATGCTCTTTTGCTTCGCATTTTTTGTGTCTTTGGGCACGGTTTTCCCATGAATCTCTAATGGAAAGTTACTGTATTGAAGCGGATCTTATAGCCCCACTTTTCGGCATCATGCGTTATCGTTGAATTCTAAATTTTACTTGCCTCCTCGGAGGTATTATTTTCACCATCACTATGAAGGCCACCTTTTACTAGCGTCTAAGGGTTCAGGCGAACCCATCCTCTTAGCTTTCAAAATCATGAATGCCAGACCAAGCACCGTAGGACAAACTTCACCGCGGCCGTCTTGCTTCAGCCATTACATAACCTTTCTTATGGAAGTTCCAATGGAGCTCGTTTCAGCTCGAGAATAATTACCATCTTGAAATTCCCAGTGACCAACTTTTCCAACATAAAGAAAATGGGTGCAGTCGTCCTGTAAGAGTGTCGCCAAGGTTTTCCTTTCAACTCAGTGACGTTCCAGCTAACCATGGCTTCATCATTTCATCCTACAAAGGACTGGCCGACAGCTAATCTATCAGATAAGTCCTTCGAGTTTTCTTACTTGATTAGTTCACAACTAATGTAAAAAAGGGGGTTTCACTTATTTAAAATTGAGAAAAAAATTTTTTAAAAATGTAATTACGGTGTAATTAAAAATTGTTTGCATTCTTAGGATTCTGAGGTGCTGAAGAATTTAAATTTTAGTTTTATTTGATGAGCATACTGTCCTTGCTAAGGTTAAATAATTTGTTAACTTTTATAGAATTGCTCCCTTTTAATACTCTATATTATCCTAATGGGGTGATTTTGTTGTAACTCAGTTAATTGAAACTGAATGTTAGAAGCCTTTTATTCTCTGTGCGATAATATGATGTAAAATTTAAGATTGTTTTGAATAGTAGTATTCTTTTATATTCTGTGCAATAATAAGATGCAAATTTAGATTTGTTCTGCATGGTAATATCCTTTTAATTAAGGTGCACTAATAAGGTGAAAGTACCTTCATAGGTGTAAAGAAATAGCTTGTTATGAATTTTAAAATTTTACTAAAATGAAATAGTTAGGATTATACTTAGTTAGCACTTACAGAAATTTGATGTTTTATTTTGAAATCACTGAATTGTTACAAACAAATATAAATGTATTAGAATTTTCTCAGGTTATTTTTTTTTGTCTCCCCGGGAGGGTTAAACGAATTTTATTATCTAGTTGTTATTGTCGCATTTGATTTAATTTGAAGAAATAAACACTAAAGATTTTCTTAAAATTTTATATCGATTGTTGTGTTTTTGTTATGTTCAAGTTACACATTTTGAGATGCATGATTTACAGTAAGTTCACGAGCATCAAGGTGCATGGGTTGTTTTAGTAAAACTCAAAAAGCAATGATAATTTTTAGATGTTTAGCTTTGAGGCAAATTGTTAGCTTTGTTCAGTAGTGTTCCTCCCAAAAGGCACTACGATAGAACACGTTAAGTTTTACAACATAAGAAATCGAGAATAAAACAAATTCCAAGTTCCAAATTTTGGGTTTCCAGATGGCCTTATTCGGGTGGAAACGTACGTTATTCAAAATTGGATGGCTCTAGGTACCGTCGTTTTATCACAATATCAGAAACACGCATACTTTATGCAGATTCTTCATTATTTAATTTCTTTAAATATAACATAGGGCTCTAATATTTGGGGACAACAATTTGAAAAATGAAGCGACATTTATAGTGAGCCAACGAAAAATGCCAAAACGAAAGTAATAGTCCTTCAAGGAAAATTGCCCCTTTGGACTAATAACAAAAACATTACATAAAATAGATCAAAAGCGGTAACTCCTTAACACATTATATCTGAGCACATACTCACAAATCAATAAAAGATGTGAATAAAAAATAACTAGCGTTGGACTGCATGGATGCCCCCTGGATGGATGATATAATAAAAGAAAGTCTTCAATCTTCATTCTTTACTATGCATCCATTTTTAATGTTATCATGTCTCATGAAAAAGCAAATAATTTGTAAGGTTTACTTTGATTTTATAACACTTATGCGAGTTAGAAAAGGTATTTAAGGGAAGTTCAACTTATTTCGCGAGAGAGTGTTTAGAAGCTCTTAGTGGCGCGTGTTTACCTTTTGGCTACTTCGTTCTGATTCTACTATGCTCGGCCGTATTGTACGTGCCTGTTGATAATCGCCGGCTACTTTAATTTAAGAGCCAAATACGTTAGGTAATTTTGTCTAGCTTCGGCGACATCTATTTAGTTTAATATTAGATTAATTTCTTATTTTCTTATTCTGATTTAAAAGCCCGAGTGGAGGCCTTCCTGTAAGGCTGAGAAGGGTCCATCTATTATTATTACTTTGAGGGAATAAAAGAGTGTTTTAACCTTCTCAAGTCTCTGTAGTAACTATTTGAACTCAACGAAAATTCGCTACTTAATTCACTAGGTTCCTTCTAGACAAAGTATTTAGGAACGTGATAAATGTTTTGTAAAATTTCGAGACAGCATTTTCATTAAAATCGGGATATTATTTCATTAAAATCGGGATAGAGCCGTAGCTAGGGTTTTCAGTGCCCAAGGACAACTAAAGATTACACGCTCCCTCTTGTTTTCCAAAAATGGAGAACATATCATTCTAAAATTTTGAAGCATCAATTTCGCGATTCCCTGGATGGATGATGCGCCCAACAAAGCGATGGAGTAGAGTTATCTACATCTATCCAAACCTGCAACTCCTCTTCACAAATAATGATCTTCTCCGAACATGTAACTAAATCCGAGATGCCAAATATACTTTGAAAGAATGAGAATCTTCCCACTCGACACGTCGTCAGCGTATATGATCATAAGCCACAATTTACGTAATAGAAATATAAAGAACATTTTTTGCATCTTTTCAGGCAAAAACCAAAGCAAATCTTTTTTTTTTTTTTAGTCCAAAGGAACAATTTGCCCCGAAGGACTATTAATTTCGATTTGGCATTTTGCATTGATTCACTATAAGCGTTGTTTCATTTTTCAAACTTTAGCCACCAAATATTATCTCCCTGTATTATATACAAAGAAATTAACTAATGAAGAATCTGCATAAATGTATGTATGTTTCTCGCGTTGTTTGGTAAAACAAAGGTACCTAGAGTCATCAAACTTTGAATAACGTAATCCTCCTACGAATATGGGCATCTGGAAGGCCAAATTTGAAATTTGGAACTTGGTTTATTATTGATTTCGTATTTTGTAAAACTTTAACGAATTTTCGATTATCAAACTCAAGGTTTTCAAAGTGAGCAATGGCAACGTTATACAGGAAAAAGTTTTTATCTCCATCGCCCGAGACTGTGTATCGGGAATTTTAAAGATATGCTCATTTTAAAATTATTTTGCGATATTACTGTTGAACTGAATTTCATGGTTTAATTGCAAAGAACATGATATTTAATAACTAAAGTAACACAAAAAATGTTACAAAAACGCTCCTTTAGACGTAATTTAAAATCTGACACCTCTCAGATTTTTTTTTGCGTGAATTGTTTCTGAAAGTCATGGACACTATCTTCAACGCTCACACATCGACGGATAAAAAATCGTAGTTTATTATATCTAGGATGATTCATTAGTTGGATAAGGTTTTCAAAATGCATGAGAAGCTCTATTACAATATATAATGACATGGAAAGCATAGAAAAATTATTGTAGTTAAGACTATCTTTCTCGTTATTTGAGGATCCTGCTAATGAAAAGTCTCTTTAGTCGAGAGTTCCAGAGCGTTCTGCAGTGTTGTTCCGTTGGAAGCAATCTGCAGACAGAATTAGTCACGCTTTCTTAATTTTTCAGTTGTATTTTACATTCAACGATTCGTTATTTCTGGCACGATATCAGATTGAACACAAGATCATTGATTGGTCAGCTTTCCTGAAATCGAGAGGCTTTAACGACAGACACAGTGCTAAAATCTCTTGACACTTTCTATGAAATTATGTCTCTTGTTCTGTCAACCGGAGCGAATTATTGCGTCTGCGACATCAGACCATGTCGTCTCACACATCGTAACAGCTTGAAAACATCCGTGACGTCCGTACGAGAGTACCAAATGCAGACTGTTCATGGATTTTCTCAATAGGAACCTCAAAGTTGTCCTTATTTACAATGGGAATACGTATGCATCAACACTCGTCAGACATTCTACCCGTTGTGAAAGATTTACCAAACGAAGGACAGTGTTTTAAACATATCTGTGACAAATTTCCAGCCTTATCAATCACCATAGCTAAAGAGGGCGTTTTTACTGGTTCTGACATTAAAAAACTTCTCAAATTTATTTGAGTAAATCTGAGATCTGGTAAATTTGAGAAACAAATGGAAGTAGGGGAAATAGAGTCTGGAAACCGTTTAAAGGCAGAGTAACCAATTTTCTGAGCAAAGAGAAAGTCCCGAACTTTAAATCAATCGTTAAAAATGTACTGCAGAAGTACTAATATAATCTGTTCCAACCACTTAAATGTTCACTTCCTAAATCTAAATTTGAACCATTTTCCTGAAAATCTGGATGCCATTAGCGAAGGGATGGGTGAAAGATTTCATCAGAACATCAAAGAAATGGAAAGAAGGTATTAAAGAGAACGCACTACTTCCATGATGGCTAACTATACCTGGATGTTACGCGGAGATGAACCTCATCAAGAACATAAAAGGAAAAGCACGAAACAGAGTGTGAACGATCCATGGAAACTTCGACACATGGAATAAAATTGTGTCTTTTATGTACGTTATCTCGGCTAGAAAAAAGAATAAATTCTAAGAAAAAACATATTTTAAGTCTATTTTAAAGTCTTATGCGTTTGCAATTTTTCTACTTTTCACAAATTTTGAAAGTTGCGATTTCCAAAAACCCTGAAATAATGGTAAAAAATGAACGTCATTTTCGGATTCAGCTCTAAAAACATACAGTGCACCAGAACGTAAGCCACCCAAACTTAGGCAAATGTAGCCTATATACGGTTATATTGGTCTCTCAGTCCGGAAACGATCCCGGAAAGTCGAACACCCACGGACAACTTTTAATAATGGTTATAAGTAGCAATCACACAGCCCAGCCCGAGACAGACTTAGCAGTATCCTTACAGTCCCTGTCAAGCCTGAACGGACCACTGTAGGAACGGTGGTTCTAGCATTGTAAAAGCAGCTAACTTCTCCCGTACTGTCCAATCGCAATGCTAAAAAAATCATAGAAATCAATTAACGAAACGAACATTTTGCAGGCTTGCTTTAGCTCCTGTCACATTTATTTCAGGCGCCTCTGTAGGTTGGTAAATATTTCATGAGAACGATTTTCGAGGTTTTAGGCAGAAGATGATGTTGCATGTTATCCGTTAACTACTTTTTTTATGTGTGCTTTGCGAGAATATGTTTTCTTTACGAATGTAAGAGTACGATTACGACTCACACAGAGGGTTGATCCCTTAATAAGTCACTATGTGGCATTTACGTTTAACGTTTACTGACAAAATGTTAATTTAATTTAATTCTCTCCTTTCGACTTGTAGATTGTGGCAAGCAGTTTTACGATAAAGTGTAGAATTTTATGAATAGAAGCCACAGAGTTTTGGTTTGCCAACTGGAGAAAAGACTGATCTAGCTGGGCTTACTTTAGGCCGAAGTTAGATTCTCCTTTGGTAAGTAAGTTTTCGAAATTTTGTCGTGCTCTATGTAATCTTGTAATCTCTGCATAGATAAGATATAACTGTTGAATTTATATCCATCATAAAAGGAAGCTTTGTTTTAAAACCACGCCCAGATTTTCTGGTAATTTTGCATGGTATATTTTAAATTACACTTCACTCATAAGCGGTGAGCTATAATAAATTTAAAGTGTTTTAATTTTGCATTTGCTTGTTTGAAAGTTAGCTGTTTTGATTGTGATAATTCACCGCTCAGACCAAATGTAATGTCTTGATTTATGGAAACTGATATCATAAAATTAGTTGGAACACACTCAAGGTGTTGCAACTATAGACAATATTTTATTTTAGCTAACTACAATACATCTTGTGCTTCTAACTATACTATCACCATCATAAATTTTAGAAGCCACTAATGCCATATGCACACCAGATTGCATTTTTATGGCAATCGCTTGTATAACCGTAAATAGTTTTCTCGGTCGTCTTGTGAAGTAATCACAGCTTTACAACATAGATTTTTATATTAATAATATATTATACCATCCTGTTACTAGCTTGAAAAGTTCATTCCGGGCAATTTTCATAGAATATAACTTTAAATTTATATCATTAACATCACGTTCACAATTCACGTTTTTGAGCCCTTGATAGTTTTTCACTATTATTTTAAAAATTGATTCGTTTTAAATTAGCAACGCGAGTTTTCTTTTTTTTTTCTAAAACTATGCTATTATTTTCGAAAACTGGATTATCAGACATTGTTTGACTTTTGACTATTTTTGTGATGTCATTGTAACAACTATAAAAGCGTGTTTATATAAGCGTTAAAAACTGTGAATTTACAAACGAAACAGAAACTGTATTTTTTACATCTTGGTGCGAGCTTCTATGATTAATAAAAATATTTTTAGAAGCGATAACAGGACTTATTAGTAATGTAACTATATAGCTTTGCAGTTGTGACTTTTTCATTTGAAAATTTGTTTCAAAGGAAACATACCGAGTTACTTAATGCCCTAAATGTGACAAAATGTACCTGATATTCTTCTTACAAATACATTTGTATTTTCTATTTTCTTGCTGAAAAATGATAGAAATTTCCAACAAAAATTTCCTAATGCCCGTTCTGTATTTTGAAACTACAAGCATTATTGGTACTATATAAATATATATTTTAAAACTGACATATCCTTGAAACTTGATGATTGAGCATACTTCTTCTGTTCACAGAAATCATATGTCACTGACATCTTGCAACTCTTTGACAAATGAATTGGGCGGGGTGGATTCTTATCGTTCCTTCCACATACAGTACTCGAAAATTCCATTGGAATTGTCTATTAATGACTATATTGATCATTGATCCATGAAGGAGAATGCGAAGGAACATGTATTGGAACAAATCGTTATTCTGTATACAAGCAATAGTGATGCATGCAGAGGGTTTAGAGAAGTGTTGTACGCAACTCTTAAGATGTGAGAATTTATAGATGTTGCGGAAATTCCTTGTTGATAAGGGTTCTCTTTTTATCCTTATATTCCTCGTAATGAGTCACAGAAGACTTTTGATCTTCTCAAAGACTAAATTACATTTGGTAAATGTTAAATTAATATACTGTTTGTAAAGAATATTTAATTATTATAATTATTAATCCCATGTTTTTACTTACATTGTTATTTAGCATCGTCAAAATTTTGAAGAGGTGATTATTTTATATTAAATCAATATAGTATTTAAAAAACTAGAATTACAAAATTAAAATCACGTAGTTAGAACCAAATGAATTTCAAAGAAATTTCTAAAATCATATTGCAGCCATATACGACCGGATTGATGATTTTTTGGGAGATGATTCATCTGGCAGATTTAGTGGCCTTGGATATTTAGACTATTACGCATAATTTAAAATGCAATGTGAGCTCAGTCTTGTCGAGAATTATTTGTACGAATATTAAGTAAGGAGAAAGTGCTTCAGTCTCTCGTATAAAATCTTACATGTAGATATCTCAAGTGAGGAACTTCCATGTTTTGACCCAAGTTTCACAGAAAGAATGGAGAATAATCTTTTTCAGGTATTGGGGATGGGACGTGCTGCCACCTACCTATTATAGTCCAGATTTAGCTTCCGATATTCCTCAACGTCATCAAAGCGGCTAAATCTGAAGTATTTGCGAATCCATCAACATATCTTTTTCCAGAATGCTTGAGTTACATTAGGTTATTTGAATACTGTATAGCTTCTAGAGCTATCAGCCTAAGAAAAGGATGGCTTCGTGGAGAAATTTCTAACAGAATTTGGTTCATATTCACGTTACACACGGAAAAATTTACGAAAACCAACAGTGAATCCAGCTTATTTGCCTGGGATCGAACATGAGACCGACTCTTATAAAGGGGTCTTAATCACTCGGCCACTCCAGAATGCTTGGAAAGATGCATTGCAGGTTGGGGGAGGTTACTTAAAACAATGAAATTTTACATTTAAAAGATCGATGCAACATAAAATCGAAACTGCACAGAACAGATATTGCATAAGATGAATCTACAGTACAAAATCGAAATTTAGATGATGATGTAGTACTCTATAAGAAGATGGTGTATGCATATATATATGTTCTGATATATTCTATAAGAAGATATATGATTTTATAAGATTAATGCACATTTATTAATTGCAAAAAATATAATATTCATACTGGGTATAATTGACACCGGTGGAGGATTGACAGGGTGTAGGATTGACATTGACATAAGATCAACACTGGCATAACATAGCCAAGGTTTATAATTAGTGGAAGAACTTGATTAGTAAAAGTCTATAATTAACGAAAGAAATGAGGAAATCGATAATCGAAAGGGTAAAATATTTGATTAAAGTATTGTTTTTTAGGGTTCTGCACAGTATCGACTACTTCACAGAATCGTTAATGGGGGGGGGGGATTGATATCAGTAATGTTAAAATTTTGAGATGTATTAATGATCGCACGCCATCAGAGATACTGCCGTTCCTACATCGTGTCGATCACGTATAGCATTTCTATTAATAACATGCTCGGTAACTATGAAAGCATTCATCTTTTCAATCATTGCACCTATTTTTATAATATGTATATTTTATAATATGTTTTGCACTTTTATTGACGAATAGTTTTATTCTTAATTATTAAGTTAATTGAGTTCGATTCTTTCACAATTTGTACATTTCCTTCATTTTAATTTTTATTCGGCACCTTTTCCTCCCCTTTTTACTTTATTACCAAACATTATTATGAAACAAAGTGAAAGGAGAGATGAAAAATGTATTATTTTAAATAATAAAATATGAAATGTGTAGTATCATTTCGATAAAATTTATTCAATTTGTAATTTATCAAACTCGGTTATGAAGAAAAAAAAATATTTGAGTTTTTAATCTATTAAAGTCAGTCTCTCAATGGATATCATAGCACTTACTTCAATTCTTCCGTCAAACTGAATTCTTTTCATTTATAAGCCAGGTCTTTCGTCTGGTCTTTTAAGACTACATTTGCTTTCTATCTACAATACGAAATTAATTCTTAGAAAAGATTTCCAAATTTGTCATACATTTGAAGAATGTCTTCGTGGAGAAATCTATAACAGAAATTGATTCAAGCAAGAAATCTCCATATTCGTCATACATTTGATAGCTGAGTCTTGAATACGAGACTGAAATGCATGAGGAGCGTGTTTTGGTAACTGGAAATATAAAAAGTAAGGAATGCATACTGATATTTCTTTCCTTTTTAAACGTTGTAGAAATCCTTTTTGTCATTTCCAATTTCATTATACTCACTACAGTTACTCGATAGATAGAAAGACGAACTGTAATACATAGATGAAGGTTTGATAAGTAGCTAGAGAAAAACTATCTAGTATCAAAATCATATCAACGAAAACAATGTACTTGCTTTTTAGTTCTTATTTTGTTTTTGTGATTCTTAATCCTTTTTAATTTTATCATTTTTTGCCTACAGACCTGAAAATAAACAATTGTACAGACTGTTTCATTGAAAGTTTGATTGTTCTTACTAACCAATCATCAATTAAGTATGAAAACCATGCAGCGATATATCGAAATTTTTGTCTGATATCAGTTTCTTTAGCATTCCTACCTTTTCTATTGTTTGAGTGTAAAAATGTTTAAATAACGTCGCCCAGCCGGTATAGTGGCTAGTGTCGCTGACTGGCATGCTGAAGTTCCCGGGTTCAAACCCCACAGAAGGCATGGATGTTTATGAATGTATAGTGTCTGTGCGGCATGGTGACACTCCAAATATGAGTTCCAATATGGCGGCAAAAGTCCTTTTGCGTGGTTTGGTGGAAGGGGAGAGGAGTGGGAGACCCTCGAACCCGTCCCCCCGGGGGTGTTCTCCATCAAAATTGGGGGCGGAACTGAGCAGAATCGCACTCTCACCTGTAAGGTGCTCAAGGCTGTTGCCAGCGACAGGCGTAAAGTAGCGCTCCTTGCCACGAGATATTTAGTGGGTTTGGGCTGATGTTACGGTCAGAAAAGTGAGCATAAGTAACAACATGTTTAAATAACATCTTCTCTTTCAATCAAATACACTTCTATTGTAATTTTTAATATTCTAGTTTCTCTTGAACTTACGGATGGCAAAACAGGAGTATTCTAATTTAAAATCTTGCGCACCTGAGGTAACAATGTGGCTTTTACCTAGAGAACTGAGCATCACCGAAACGACTATCTGAAGATCTCGCACACATTTTGGCCTGTCATCAACAATTCATAAGAATATTCGCATTGATAGATTTTAAAAGTTCCTATTCTGAGCAGACATGGCTCAACTTTACCAGATTCTGAGTAGGTAAAGATCCATTTCTTGCCAGATATTTGAACTCTAGCAAATCTGAATGAACGCTGCTGTACACTGAGTAGTTTATGATCTTCAAAATTCTGTCACGTATTATTGGACACAAATGAAAAGCCATAAATAAATCAACTGTCACGAAATAAAGTTTTAATTTACGACAATTCAAATCATTAAAGATTTAAATTTTTCATTCCTTTTTCAAACGAAATGAAAAAAGTGCGATGATTATCAGATTATTTAAATCATTCGAAGATTTAATAGGAAAAACATACAATACCCGCGTAAGAAATTCGTAGAAACTGAAAACTAATTTAAAAATACGTACAAACTAAAACTATAATTTCTTTCTATGACATAACGGTCAAATAGTTTGTCTCATATCCAAATGTTTTTACTGAAAATATATCGTGTTATATTAAACGATCCATATTCATAAACTTTTCTAGCCTCGTCAGACGATCGTAAGTATTTACCTGCGAATTTTGATAATACTAATTAAAAAAGCTGCAAAATGACTAGTACGAGAGAAATTTTATTCATTTCATATTCAAAAGGAATTTTTTTAACATACTGTTTTATTAATGTGTACATAGTTATTTCAGCAAATATGCGGATATTCTCCCATGCGTATTTGAGTTCCAGTTGCGTAGTTTAATTTTCTTTCCTATAATCCTACGACATTGGTTTCTATATTCTGGGAAAGTTTCGCACTTTTCCCCTCTGCAATAATATTTATACTTCCTTCCATTTGGCAAATTGCTTCTTATTTATTTACGATTATACACGAGAAGCAACTGTGTAAATGGAATGTAAAAGTGCTCTTTGGTAGTTATTTTCATATTATCTCAAGGCTTTTAGTTTAATTCAAACTTGTTTTAATTATTACGCATTAAGTTAATATTTCCTCTTAGACAGAAAATGTTTGCTATTGTAGCACAATTATGCAAATGAATTTAACTTCAATTAGCATTAGTGTTTACAAAAAAAATATTAGAATTATGATCTAGGATAATAATATATATAATTGTGTGCAAATTTATTTGTAAGAAAATTTTCATTGGTAATACCAGAACTCTGCTGTACGGTTTCTGGCTTTAAAAACAGATACTTCTGGAGGAGTTGCTCTTGAGTTTTTGTAACTGAGAGAAAAGTATTTGTTCATTTAAGCTACTAAGAAAGGAAACTATATCTAGTCATATACATAACCCTAACACATTGAATCAATAGAAACTTTTACCAAAGTTAGATTTTTTTTACTTACATTCGTAACAGCGATACAGTATAGAATCAACTTTGCACAAGAACGACACTTAGTAACTTGTGCAAGGTGTAGAACTGATATCACGATGGACTCCTGGCTTACGATTAATACGAAAAAAAAGAAATTTTGATAATGATATAACTGAGACTAGAAGTGCAAGATATTTCTCCTGCCTTCTTAGCATGCCTTCGTAGTGTAATGGCTAGCACAGTCGGCGCTTATTCGAGAGGTCTGAGATTCGAGTCCCGGCGAGGTCGCTCATTTTTCATGTCTCCTGCTTCGAAACAACTTAATGGCTATACAGTGGCGCCCGAACTAAAATGTGGTGGATCGCCTGGGACTGGGTCCCCTAATCCCCTGTTACCTTTAACAGGGGGAGTATATAAGGTATTTTTCCCGCTTTCTTAGCAGGCCTTCGTGTTGTAATGACCAGCACACTCGGCGCGTATTCGAGAGGTCTGAGGTTCGATTCCCGGCGAGGTCGCTCATTTTTCATGTCTCCTACTTCGAAAGAACTTAATGGCTATACAGTGGCGCCCGAACAAAATGTTTCCTGAGATTCCTCCAATACCAGGGTTTGGAGACTGGGTCCCCTAATTCCCTGTCACCTTTAAAACGGGGAGTATATAAGGTATTTTTTCGGCTTTCTTAGCATGCCTTAGTGGTGTAATGGCCCACTCGGCGCATATTCGAGAGGTCCGAGGTTCGGCGAAGGCATTGCTCATTTTTCATGCCCCTGCTTTGAAATAACCTAATGGCTCTATAAGATGATTAACAGACGTTTCTCAGCTGCGCTGAATCGTGACAGACATGCGATCGACACAGCATAGGATCGATCAGTACAGTACAAATGGGCGCGGCACTATAATTTTATCATTGGTCGCACAGGTATAATCTTGCCTTCCTAACTATGCAGCTTAGCAACAAATTCGATGGAAATCCCGAAGGACGGTTTGAGGGTCGCCCATCTTTCTTCTCCTATGACTAAACCATTCAAGAGGACCTTTGGCTCGCCAATATTTTGAGTGCTCCCACACCGCACAGGCATTATACAATATTTCAAGTCTTCTCGGGAACTCGAATTCGAGTCCATTAGTACAGCAACGCGTTACTAACTACTATCCCCTCTGAACAGCGAGTCGGATCGACTACATCATATCTTTAACTCAGAGTGAGCTCGACGCTTGTGTGCAATCAATGTCCTCATTATGAAGATAAAGCTTAAAATTAGCAATAGAAGATGACCAAAAGAGAAAGCACTTAACTAAATTAATATTTTTCTAACGGTTCTTGTATAAAATCTACAGTAAGACAGAAACAGCCTGTTTAACCGTCGTTTCGCTCCTGTGTCCCATTCGAGGATCCTTTGAATCTTTAAGTACAGAAATTCCTGAAGTAGGTAGCTCAGTGATTAAAAGTAGAATATTCTGCTCAGAAAGCCCACGCAAAAGAAACTAGAAAGACCTAAAATCATCTGCAAAGAAGCTCTCGATCCATCAACAATATCCTTTAATCATGACACAATAGTTACACTCGCACGTGAACATTTCTTTTTTCACTGCTCTACCAATGCCCGAGTGTTTACAACCGCTAAATATTGGTAATTTTAACCTAAGCCAACGAGTTGCTTGCTTCGTTATTTTTCTTTGTTTTCCATGTGCTTTGATGTGAATACGAACCAGTTTCTCTTAAAAAGCTCTCCACGGAGTCATCCCTATTACTTAGTCAAACAACCCACGTGGGTTTTGCCTTTTCAAATAAACTAACCTAACTATCTCTTTGACAGTAAATGGGCGCATTTAGTCAGATTAGTTAGGTATATCCCTAATATGAACAAGTCACGTCGTCAAACATCAAATCATCCGCGTATGTTTATTTCAAAATTATCCCAAAACAATTTTTCGACGTTTTTATGTCAGAGATAGAAAGGAATCTGACCATATGCAGCAGCTGGCGTTATTTTATATTTCAGCAGAAGCCTTACAAAACCTTCAGAAACCTCAGTGAAAACCTTACAGTTCCATTTGGACTTAATCCACTTGATTTTGTTACTCCACAGTTATATTTTATGCGAGGAAGAATACAAGGAGTTAACGGGCTGCTCCATGCATATATTGCGTTAGCATGCGCAGCAAAAAATTATTGATAAAGAATTGTGCTTGAATCTTGGCGAAGGGGTAGCTGGATTTTTACGGTTCTTGTTATGAATATTCTAACCATCTGCGCAATTTTGATCCAGCTATCATTCCTCCTTTTCCTCGTATGTGTTCATTTCCTATCTATTATTAGATGAACTACTTCTCAGTAGATTCCATACCAAATTAAGCGGTCCATTTGAAACTTATCAGATTAAATGAGATTATATCATATTTTAATTAAATTTTTATTAAAATTAAAAATTAATTAATTAATTAAAATCTAATTTTAATTAAAATTATAGGTGGTGATTAGACAGAAATACATTTATATCAGAGAAGTTATTATAAATTTCTTACTTAATTTTAGGTATTGCAAGTATTTGGCATGTAAATTGCAATTTGCAAGTTACAGAGCTTTTAATCTGAATAATTTGTGCAGCCGTAAATTAAAATTACCATAAAGATATAGTTTACTTTCCGCCGAGTTACAGTGAATTTCTGTTTAGGCGAAACCTTTATCTAAGACACTGTCATAACAGTTAATACTTACTTACTATTCTGGCACTAATTGTACGAAACAGTGAAGTCGTAATTCTCCGAAAGAGCAGCACGTCGATCTTAATTTTCAAGTTGTACAAAATTCAATCTTATAAAGGAGTTGATTCTACAGAAACATTTTCAGAAATATTTACTATAAAATATTTGTCAGTTTTAAGTTGACTTTTGTCTAATACTCTTAATGTTTCCAGGTACCTTTAAATGTAAACTGAGTTTCAAAATCTTGCTTTTATTTCTACATAACTGACATTAGAGAAGGATAATAAAATTGTTTTTAGAACTAGAATTTATGGATTAGATTTGATTACCTATTGAAGAATTTGTTTTCTCCATTACTTCGCATTCGCTATAAGACAGTTGCCTTATACTTCTGGCGGATATATTCCGTTGGCGGTGACTCTTCTTTCTGTAAATATTCACCATGTGCCATGTCAGTGAGGCTCCCACGCATGAAAAACACTGAAAAAAGGAGAAAATATTAAAAGAATTAATTAAACGTATGTACTTTGATAGGTAATATGAATTAAAATCATAAAATATGTCTGGTGTTATTGTTGCTTGTATTGCTCATTGAATTAAATTTCATCCTTGACATTAAAATTCACAATTACTCCATATTACAAAGAGAAAATTACCTTACGCAAGGGCTTCTAGAAGGTTCGAGAGCTCGATGTTAGATGGTGTGAAACGAATATTATTGCATATAATAATGATTCAAACGCTTATTATCAATCACGCATGTAACAAATTACAAGAATTAGAAGGTTGATGAATTACATTATTTAGAGTTAGTATTAAAAATAAAGGAAAGATATTAGCTATTGAGTTCGCAAGAAAGTAAATTCGGTTTTCACAAAGATACTGTTATGTTCGTTTTGTTGTTATTCTTCTGTCAGTCTTACAATATTTTTTTCATTTGTGATTTGGCACCTGACACGTTTTGGTTTCTGTAGAAACAAATTCCGGGTATTATTTGCTTACAACTGTTAGTTTAGGGTCAATTTTAACATGGGGTGCAAAAATAAACATAACATTTTCAACTCATTTTTTTATAAAGGCAAGAAAGCGGCTGAGGCTTGCAAAGAGATATGTGAAACTTATGGTGTTGATTGCTTAATGCATAGGTAAGAATGAGTTTAAAAAATTCTGTTTTGGAGATTTTTCACTTGAAGGTGACCAAAGTTCTAGCCGATATTCTGAAGTTGATGAAGGCAAAGTTAAAGCCATGATTGAGTCGAAACGTCATATAACTGTGCGATTGTGAAACGTTACGTGTATTACACGCAGGAATTGAAATTCACTCTCTTGGACTCGTTAAAAATCTCAATATCTGGCTTCAAATTGAAAGAAACTGACTTAACACAATGAATCAGTATTTGCGATATGTATTTCGAACGTAATGCAGTCAACTATTTTTAGAAAGGAATTATCACTGGCGATAAAAAGTGGATCGTCTACAATAACGTTTATCGGTTCTTTTCCATTTCGGCGGTACAGGCGGTAAAGTCGCCAAAAATGATACCACCGACATCAAACGGTAATCCTGGCTAGTAACCTTTTACTGCCACATTCTCAAAACAAGCCGCGGCCGTTTTTTCAGTCACATCTTCTCCTTAATACGTCAAAAAGGGATCGAAACGCCAATGAAAATTTGGGATTTGCCCAGAACATAGAAAGAATCTATCTAATTCTTTCAAGCGGAAGGAGTTCTGACTGAAATTGCTATTTGCACTAAATGAAATTGTATTTCGGAGACGTAACTCAGTAGCGCTGCAACCTTTCAATTTGTCTCAGTAAAAGAAGTATCTGGTAAGGCATGTGGTTGAGTCATCAAAATTGAATTTCTTGAAGTGTGTGAGGTTTATTTATGGTTAAAGCGAAGAGTTAACTTCAATTAAATGGTGTGAAAATCAGTCAGTTGGAAATCGGTTACAGAAAAATTGTGGATTGAAATAACTACACGCGCTAGATTTGTGTGAATTCTTTGCTTAAACGTCAACAACTGGAAACAGTAGGACCTGGTATGATCGTCAAGTGTATGAAAGTATGTTCACAAAGCGCAGAAACTAAGCGAGACGGATTCTACCATCTTTGATGAAGCTTGTCATAAAATAAACGAATGTTTCCTTGTGAAGCTGCCAGACCAATACATGAACATTATATTAAAAGCAATTAAGGAAAATATCGAAAAAGGAACTGGAAATCATAGTCCATTGAAAAAGGAACATTTCGAACATTTCAAAGTGACCTATAAATAAAATTTTGTCGATCTGGACACTGGAAAGCACATAAAAAGTAGGAAAACTATAAGGTAGCTCCAAATAGTGAAATAAGTAACACAGAGGAAAAGCACGACATTCACCTGAAAAGTTATCTCTAGGAATTTATGTGGAGAAGGGAAACGAAAGACCTATTTGAAAAAATTTTAAACGATATTAAAATTTTTATGCCTCTAAAGTAAAAAATTCTTAGAACTAACATTTGTTAACATTTTTTATGTGTATATTATGTTTTGTCATCAATAAAGTCTGCTTGGTGAGATTTGCGCCGACAAAATGGAAAAGTACCTTAATGGAATAAGATCATACTCCAAGCACGATGAATCAGCACAAATCATATTGAAAGCTAAATTTCATCAGAAAAAGATCTTGCTGGAAATTTTGTGGGTTTACAAAGGTGCTGTGTATCTTCAGCTGCTTCCAAGCAATCAAGCAATGAACTCAAATGTTTACTGCCAACAACTTATGACACTGATGGAAGCTATTTAAGAGAAAAGGCCAGATTTGACAAATCGCAAAAGAATCGTGTTCCACTACGACAATGCAAGGCTTGACGCATTTTTAGTAACACGTACGAAATTGTTAGAGCGCAAGTGGGAAGTGATATCGCATTCGCCATACAACCCCGACTTAGCAACACCGGATTCTCTCTTATTTCGAATTTTACAGAACTTCTTAAATGGTAAAAAGTTCAGTAATAACGATGACCTGAAATTGCACTTGGTTGATTTTTTTGCTAATAAAGAATGGAAGTTCTAAGAGCTTAGAATATGAAGTTACCAGAAAGATGGCAAAACGTTATGGAACAGAATGGAAGATATTTGACTGATTAAAGTTCCTTTTTTATGTAGAAAACATTGAGCTTTATTTCATACTAAAATTCAAATTGCTTTCTTGGCAGTATAATATTAATTAGATATTATATATTGCTTTTAAACTGCTCAGTTATTTAAGTAATACGTCGTTTGAAATTAAAATATGTGTTTAGGATCTTAAAACATGTTGAATGAAGCTTCTGAGAACTGGCAATTTTACCAGAATGCAGAAATTGGAAATGTGAGTTTTCATGCTGTTATGTACGTAAAACGCTTTCCAAACTATGTAGATGATATATGTCGAGAAAGAGTACATAATTCTATGATAATTATTTTTTGTCATAATAATTCTAGAAATAGTTAAGAATTAAATTTCATATTGTCTTACCTTTTCTTGGCTTCTCTTTGCTTTGTTTGCTTGTTTTATGTGATTATGGCAAAGTCTCGAGAGTAATTTGCCTAAGGGAAGGGACCGAACTACCAGTGGCTCTTAAATGCAACTCTTGCTGCTGTTGAATCACAAGAGAGTTTACTTGATTGTTCGAGAACTGGGTTCTTGTTATACAGCGTATTTCACCAAGCAGATAAGTAGGAATAATAACTACTGCGTATTACTCTGGATATCTTTTCATGCCGACCACAAATTGAGATTTTTAACTGCAGAGAGGCAACTGGCAAATTTGCATTTAAGTTTTGTCAAAAAGCGAAACTTTGGTTTGTATACACTTTAGTTCATGCTACAGTTTATGGGCTTGATAAACTCTGTGGTCATTTTGAATTTTGTACCTTAGAAGTCTTATTTCTTGCTGGACATGTTAACTCGTCGGAATAGGAAGGACAGCTCTTGTCAGATGTCAGGGTACAGACCAATGACCAAGAAGTAACTGAGGAGCTGCAAACAGAGGATAAAGACTGGAAAGACCAACTTATTGACCAATTTATTACCAATTTATTACTTATGGTAGGTTAACTTAACTTAAAGTTATTACTTAAAGATTCTTCACATTCTGCTATCTCATGATTATCCTTGGTTATAAGGTGGTCATAAAAATATCTTCCCCTATATATGAACCCCTAATGGTATATACGCTCAACCAATCAAAATGAAAGTTCAGATATAATTATTTGAAGGAATGCGCTACAAATTGTCATGCTTTAAAACAACAGAGTTCTCATGATGCTGGTTACAATGAAAAGATTTCGGAATTTTTGACTGGAAACACTTATGTTTTTCCTGCGCTGATCAATCAGTGCATTGAAAACCATAAACGGCGTTGGAAAGATATACTTATGACATCATGCAGTGCGTTAATGTCTACGAAGGTGGGCACATTGAAAACTTGTAATTTAAATAAAAGTTTTTTCCCTCTCCTGTCCTGTGCTAGCATTGGTTCTTTGGAATGTTCTTCTTTGCACATGTTTTAGGCCGGCTGTTTTCGTCATATACATCATCACCATAAGAGCACAGCGCCGATCCTCCTAGCCGGCACAAGCCGGGCGAATGATAAAAACGTGGGACTGGCCAGAAAAAAAAACAAACATAAGAAAAAACATATAAAGTCCCAAATCTGAGTCTCAGTGCCGAATTCCAGTTCTATCTTTGTTCGTGTTTATAATCTTCATTATTGTCTCTGCGAAATTATTCAACCTTGAATAGTTTTTTACATTTTACTTGAGAAGTGTGTAAAAGACCCTTTATTTTAGAACTGTAAAATAAGATGAACAGAAGGCACCCGTGGTGCGTACAAGTCTGCCAGTTTTTATGGCGAGAAACTGAATGTATAAATTCGGATGTAAAGCTAAATTTAAATAATCAGTAGCTAAAGAACACACAGAGAAATTTAAAGGGAAGTTGGCTCAAAACCTTCACCGGCGTTAATTTAACTATGGGCAAATATAGTGCAAGGCCGAAGACTGGCATTCTTGTCTTAGAATAGCAAACCTAGTAACGTGGCCTTCAAAAAGCAGAACACTCTGTAACTGAACAATCACAAAACCTTACATTAAATACACGCAAACTCATTTGCATTCTGCAGGAAAACGAAAAGACAGAAGTGGCAGTACGAATTCCAAACATAAAATAACTGATTATTTAAATTGAAGAAATCTCACAAATGTTAGGAAGCTCATGAAAAATAAGTATGATTTTGAGGCATTTCAAGAGGGGATTAAAAAAGCCTTTTATTAAGATCAAAACTATTATTATCTCGGTAGATAGAAAACCGTATATTTTTAATTACTTATCAACTCGATTTAATTTTAATGGGAATGATTAATCTAGAAAACTTGATTTTAATTACTTTTCTTGTTATTCGAAATTTAAATGTGGCTATATTTCCTTATGAAATTGCAAATTTAATCTTCGTGGATATCATAAAATTGTTTTCAAAATGCAATTTTCTGTAGATTTACATTTGTCGAATCATATATATACATATGCATTCGACAAATAAGAGTGAACATATCTTACATAGCAAATAATAACAATCCATTAAGAATATAAATGAAATATCCATTATTCAAAACTCTTTTTCATATTTACATTACTCAAGAGCTTTAAAAAAAACCTCATTTGGCGGCTATCCTCGAAAAAAGAAACCATATGCTGCTAGTAACAGTAAGGTGAGTCTATGCCGCAAGTTGTAATTTTGCTCTACAGATACGAGCTATTGTTTATTCCATATCTCGACTGAGGGAAAAACATGAGAGAGCATTTTTGTTCTTCAAATCACAAATACGGAAGAAATCGGTAGTATCATTTTTTACCTATATTGAGCACGACCACACGTTTCAACGATTGCACTAGATGTGCAATAGAATCGTTTACCAGAATGGGTGGATTGAATGAAATGGACCCATTCCATGGGTTTCACGAAACCTTGATCGTATCCAATAGGATCTTTTTTGAAAGGGAAAAGGGGATCATTTGTAAATACATTTACGATGAAAAGAATCAGAATACTGTCTGTCTAAAGGAAAAAACTATTGCAGCTTTTGCAAGCATTTACTTACAACGTTCTTGCTTCAATGAGGATGAACGTTGGATATCTTTCGAAGTGCGTCATGTTGTTAATGGCATACACGAAGAAACAAAGCAATGATTTTCTGAACGTAAGCCAGCTAATAGCTGAACTAAAAGTATTACGCAACATATTTTGTTTTACGACACAAAGGAGGAAACACGCATAATAGGACTAAATTCCACCATTATGCTTTGGATGCTCTATATCGCTCATCAATATTTGCATTGCACTATTATATATCCCAGGCTATTTAATGATCTGCGTTGCTAAATCGATTCGATTTAGATGATTACGATTATATTGGTTCGCCCATGATTCGAGATTATCTACTTATGGATTATTATTCAAACCTTCCTTTTCTGATACACCATTTCCTAAATCTGAAATTTTATAAAACGTACAAGGCAGGTATAAGTTCGCTGTTATATTTTTCTTCCTTAAAGTTGCTTAAATAGTATTAAAGTATATATGGTATTTTGATGATTACGAAATTATTTATATTATTATTAGAGATATTAAGAATAATTCAGAACAGAAAGTTCAAACAAGTGGAATTCTTTCACTAAATAAATATTAGTTCTTAAAGATAAAATCTATTAGATAATTTTATCTCTTTACTAGTACTTCATGTACCTTAACAGATATTCATTTCTAGCTATCCAAATGCAATATCATGAAAAACAAGAGACTAAATAAAAAATAATGTGAGGTGTAATGGTGAATTAAAATTAAAACCCCATTCAATTTGCAAAACACGAAGACATTAATCTTCTGAATAAAAGCCACGGCTGGTAATAACAGCTGCGACAAGCAGTGATTAAAAAGATGGTGCTTTAGATACGTACCCCCCCGGATATGTCAATTCATGTTGTTTTCAAAATTCATTTGGCATACACGCAGGTGCTGGATGCTGAATCATTCTCTTGCCAGTCATCAAACAGGTGTATTCAGTGGGCGACATACTAGAATAATGAGCAGTCTCAAGGCAGAAAATACCGCGACCTGGTGGGGAATGAAAAACTGCTGAACGTCGTGTTCTGCGTAAGATCGCGTATTACCCTTGTTGAAACATGACCACTACGAGTCCAGTGCCACCAGATTCCGACATACATATCGCAGTGTTCGATTTAAAGACAGCGCGTACCATTCATTTATCCATATCCAGGTTTCAACATTGCAGCTCTGTATTGTGCAAAAGACCTTAAAGTTTGCAGTATGGTTATTGATCTTGCTGTGCAGTCCGTCAATAACGTCATTGTGGCTTAATTTAGTCCAATACGAATATGGATATCTCGGAACGATAATATCCAATAATTGCGACTTATAGAGATTATAAGTCGCAATTATTCCACTGATGAAATCAAAAATTCCCTGAATGACTGCTATTCTTCCTGCCTATACATTCTGAAGCTTCCAATGTAAATCAATAGTGAGAAAACAAATAAATTCAGCATTGAAAGCAGCCTACTATTATCCCTTTTCATAATGCTTCTAAGTGGCATTACAGGAGAATATGAGTTGTATAGGTGGTGCGATGCTAATTGTTTGCAAGTTCTAACGAGGTCCACATGCGATGTAACTTAGATACATTAAGATACAGCATTTTGGACGAACAGGAGTAATACTTAAGTAAATCCTTGCAGGACGCGGAAGCGGAACGTGGTTTCACATATCGCGTTATTTTAACTCCATCCATTTTATTTTCCCAAAACTAGAATTTCATTCATCAAGATCGAATGCTTACTGGCATCAGCTGTGGCCAGAAGTCCTCAACGATTTATAAGGATTTCTATCGATTGAAAAAAAACTAAAGAAATTGAGCAAACTGTAAAAGCAAATGGCGGCTGAGGATTATCAAATACAGGGAAAAGGGAAGTGAAAACATTAATCGATAAATAACAAATAAAGTACTAGACGATCGTATAGTATAAGCTGATAGCGAAAGTAGTGATAATGCAGACGATAAAGCGCTTTTAACTTACCAGAATTAAGCAAACTTTTAAAAATTGCCTTTGAACTGTCTCAGTTTGTAATGGAGATTGTTCTAAATGAACAAAGAAAAAGACACTTGATGAAAGGAACTGAGTTTCTTACTGCAAAACCTTGAACAGTTGAGTCAGTCACCGTTCGAAGCAAAAGTCACCAACGTTTAAGAATATTTTGAATAAATATTTTTTTGTTTTTCACCCTTTAATTACAGCAATATTTAGGTTTGCTTAAATTACATATATTTTATTAATCTTAATTTATACCTAACACTTTTTTCCATAGAAAGTTAACTTTGTGGAACACGATTTTGACTTACGCGCAACGTATTAATTCCGTAACCCCCGAGATCGGCAAGGGTTAGATGTTCCGTAGACGATATCAGTAAACATATTACTTTGCGAATCTAATGTTGAAATCGATTAATGCAATATTGATTGCATACTTTATTAAATCTTTGATTATGGGAGTAAAAATATTAGAAATTTATCAAGTACACGAAATTTGGTTTTTATATAAATTGAAAATTAATTTTCTAAAAAAAAATTCTATCCATGCATTAACAAATTTAAATCCGACCTGCAGTTAAGATATTTAGGTAGACAAATTGTTCGTTACTACAGTTATCATTTAAATATTTTTATACCAATTTATGTATCATATAGAGGAGAAAATTCTAATACAAAAATATAGGCTCATCAGGAAGGCGTTTTATCAGTTTCTGAAAAATCCAAAACACTGGAACATTTTATAAAACATGCACATCAAACATTTTCTAGGTACTGGTACTTACATATACTTCTATGTTATGTTTGTAAAGGGCACAGCCTTAAAAGCAGAGAATTTTATTTCCCATTTGAATATATTCACATAGTAGATTGTGGAGCAGATATTTTTCTCTTTTACTACAAAAGTTTTTCACATTCTTCCGCGTAGAATACCAAAAGAAACAATACTCATTCGCAGCTGGATAGAAACATGAATAAATACATGTGAAGATAAAAGAAGTTATAAAGATGTGCGATATTTTTAAGCAAAAGCTTTTATGAAAACATATCGAAAACATTTAGAAATCTTACACAAAAAAGACATTTAATAAATAACTGAAAGACGTCGAGTAGTGTTTTATGGAAAAAAAAAGAACATTCAAAAGAATTTAGATTTTAGCGTTAAAAAAGCGGAAAATTATTCTTCAAGGAAACCAATTAAATTTCACGAATGAAAAGATTAAAATAAACTGACAATCGTTTTAAGAGTTTAAAAAAGTTCTCTACGTAATAGGATAGAAAATTATTAGCAAAGGAATTCCAGTTAAAAAATTGGCTCATTTATGTTTTATTAATAGTTTTTTCTACCCTTGTAATGCGCGTTAGAAACAAAAACTGAAATAGCTTTTTATTAACAGTATTAGTGAAATTGACTTAAAGTCTTATACTGGTGAGAATAATTTTTCTAATTGATTAAAAGGGAAAAAACGTGGCAAGTAAGACCTATTCACAAAACTCTTTCTTTTACGATTTATTATATGCTAATACATGTAAGTACAGTAATTGAAAACAAAAAGCCAATTTCATAGAAATAAATGAAATAGTAAAACCTTTTATAAATGCAAATTTTAAAGAAAATGGGATACGTATGTAATGAGATTTCCGTTGATAAGGCGAATGATATAACACATAAATTTTTCACCGCATATATGAATAGAATTCCTTTTATGAGAAAATTTGCTTTTATAAAGAAATGTATAAAATATTTACATTTTATTATACATTTATTTTACAGAATGATTAGAAAATTAGTTAATGTGCAACACAGAAAAAATATAGTAAATATCCTTATTAAAGAGGTAGGACAATAAAGCATAAAAGTAAAAGGACTTAGAAAACAATCCAATTTTAATGAAACTGCATATGCGTTGCGTGCTTGCTTCGTTTTAAAACGCTACACTTTAAATTCAGTGTTGGTGAAGACACAGCCGAAGCTCGATCGCATCCAACAGAACAGCTAAAGGTGTATTAAGCCAAACTCAATTTTTGAGAGCAAAATTTATATTGGGTTTTGATTGCGCCTTATCGTCTCCTCTTTAACAATGGCCTCCCCAAAAAGTTAGGACTTATTTTCACAAATTATAAGAATTCGTGATATAGGACTAAGAGAAATTCGATGGCAAATTGACAAATAGCTCGATATTTTGTTTGGAACGATGAGGAGAATAAATGATACTGATGGGAATGAAACTGGGTTCACGCTGGCGCTGTGACGTAAAAAAGCAGAAACACAAGGAAAACGCTCTCCGTGTACGTCAGTTCACACCAGAGCGAACATTTTGGTTTTAAAATTTCTCATAGGTGTACAATAAATTATCGGAAATTTGGGGGAGGGAGTGGGGAATGTGTACTTTTGTACAGTATTTTGGTTTTCTACATTAATATTTTAAAATTAAATAGTTTCTGCAAGATCAAAACTTATTTTACTTTTTGTTTACGTATAAAGAGAAGCATATAGTGGTGGGTTAGACCGATATATGACAGACGAGTGTAGCACTGGAGATTCAAATAATTAATTTAGTTGGCCAGATGCTCTTGCATCGAATTTTTTTTTTAATTACTTCTGCATGAAGCCTCATATATTCGATGAATTCATAGCTTTTATTGAATTTGTGTTCTATTTTTTTTGATAAATTATCCAAAAGCAGAACACTAATTTTCATCAGAATATCCCAGAAATGTATTGTTCAAAGGATAGGAATAGGTTACCGAAAAATTAAATGTGTATATCTAAATTATTTTATACATGAATATTGTTAAATTAAATTAAAATTCATAATTGATACAATGATAATATACACATTTTAATTGATAACTAAAAATTAATAGATAAGAAGGAATAAGTTAGAAATTCTTAAATAAATATTTCGTTTTCAGAGAGAAAATGCTTTGCATGACGTGTGTACTTAACACAATTTGCTTAAGTAATGTAATAAAATACTTACGTTATGTTTTAACCTGCGTAGAACATATATGGTTTACAAATATCATTCTTGAGAAAAAGGCAGTTTTTGTTTTAAGCAAAAAAGTTAATAAAGAAGGGAAAATAAGCAAAATTATTAAAGCATATTTTCTGCCGTTTGTACATATTATTTTAGACTTAAATATAACTGTAATTACTGACTTAAATATAACTGTGATTACTTCAATTATTCATATATGAAGAAAGCTTAACTCTCTCTAAAATTTTATTTCATAAAGCCACCTTAGTATAAAACTCAGTGAAGTAACTGCATTTTATTCATTATTTATTTTTCTGTTTTGCAAACTGCATTCCACTGTTAGTAAATTTGCTAATGCTCATGCAAGTGTATTCAAATTAAAATACAATCTAAATGTACATAATATTGAATAAAATAAAACCCTTTTCCAAATTTTGAAATTTTATTTTCTTTATTAGAATTTTTTTAATACAAATTTGCGCCTTCAGAACCTCTGCATCTTAGATTAATTTGTATATTTATCTTTTAAAATGCCATATGTATTCATTACTTATAACAATTCAATGTATTAAATGAAGGATATGTAAATACCATCAAATTTAGGAGAATACTGTTTGTATGTAATTTTCCTTTCTAGAATTTAATAAAAAAAATTTAAGTATGCTTTTTTATAAAGAAACTCAGTTGTGTTTTAAAGGAAAACAGTAGATTGTGAAATATTCTGGAGAATGTAGATTCTTCACTTAAACGCAAACTTTTGACGTAAAGTTCATTAAATTATTGTAATGTAAATAAAATAATCCCATGGCATCCTTCTGATGGCAGGCTCGAAGGTATCAAGTCGTAGAAGGTCTCAACAATTACATGATCTGTCTAGGAACTACGGCATTGTTGTCATGCGGTAACGGATCCTCACAGATAAGAAGATAGAGCTTCTTTCTTACGGAAGGAAAAGCAAGCAAGCAACGAAATATCTTTAGCTGTTTAGCAGCTAATATATGATAATCATATGCAGAATCGTTTGTAAACATATGCTGACAGGAAGGCCTGTTCATCTTTAAAATTAAAGACATGAAATGACTTCAGATCCTTTTCAAAAGACTAGGTATTTCATTTTTCTCCGAATCAGTTCATCAGGCAAGCACGGTACATAATAAATATTTATGAAAAATTTGACTCAAACTTTTAACTACACATTTAACTGTGCCAGGCATTACAAGTCATTGACACAAAACTTTTAAAGTTTGGATATATTTATCTTTCAGCTTATGGGTGAGAAGAAAATTTCATGGAACTTGTTCGTACTAGTTGTAAATATCTGCTTTCAAAAATGTTACCATTTCCTTCCATTTATTTAAAAGAAAATATACTGTAGCACCAGAAAGGAAGAAATAAAAACAATACAGAAATTCAAACCTTTTCCATTTGATAAGACTTACAGAGAAACAAAAGCTGGCCGGATGAAACATTCGAACCTACCTTCTGAGTCTATTGAATGAGGAATGATATCCGGGCCTTTTTCACTTGCATCTTGGCTTTCTTCCAGCTCTTTCTTCGGCACTTCGCATCTGCAATTCAATGAGCGTGAAGAACAACTTTAAATGCAATACTTTCCAAAAACCGTGCAAAAATATTCAGCTATATAATTTGATTTACGGACTCATTAATTTTTCTCTTCGATGCATTTCCAAATGGTCCCAAAACCGCGAAAAGAAAGTGAATAAATATAAAAAAAATTCTCTTCGAACCCAAGGTGAAAACGCTGTTTGAATTCAATTTTTCCAAGTAGTTTTAACTTTTTTCTCCTTTGGTACAAGTAAGGAGAATAAAATGTTTTATTAAATTTCCCCGTTACTTTGTTATGATTTTTCTGTGTTGATTTTCACATATATCTTAAAACTACATTGGTATTTTGTTTCGAAATAGTGATAGCAAACCAGAAAAATTCGAAAGTTTGTACTAGAGCGCTTAAGTGAACTAGAAACTCTTAAGAGCACATGGGATATTCAATTTTTGGAAGGTTTCTTGAAAAATACGAAATTTCTTTCTCTGTCTTAGTTTAAAATGTATTCTAATAAATTAGAATAAGTGGTTTCTTTCAATGAAATTGATTAAGCTCGGGTTTTACTAATTTGTTACTTGTATTTTCTATCCTATTTCTATTTCCAGTTATAAGAAAAATGCAATTAGGATTATAAAGAATGCTATGCAGCGTTTCTTTGCTGTTCCCTCAATGTAAAATCCACATCTAAGTCACAAATACACATTTATAAATAAAGTAGTTTGTAATGCATAATGGGGTGTATTATAAAAAAATAAATTAAATATTTTTCAGATTTGATGCAACAACTAATTATTTTCAATTAGAACCTGGCTGAAATTGGTTTTCAAGTTAATTGTTTTTTCACGTGATGCCCTTCTAATTTTTTTAAATTTCTCATATAAAACTGGGGAAATTAAATATCAAAAATTAAAACACGACATTATTTGTAATGCAAATTTATAAATTTAATGTTACAGTATGTCCAGACATCAGAGTAATGATCAAGTAATTATTCTGCATTTTAATTAAAAAGCATTTAATTTATATAATATATGGAATTAATTAATATTATGGAAAATAATATTATGGAAACATAATATTATGGAAAATTCAAAATTAAGAAGATAAGAGAAATCAGAACAGTTCTGAGCTTTTGTTTAATAGAAAATTGTTATGAAAACCAATTCCACTCAATTACCTAGTTAAAATAAATGAATTGTTGCATATGATCTACAAAAAAGTAATAAATAAACATTTTATGAATCTTTTCATCAAAGATCAGTGCCAGGTGAGCGTTTAAATAGTAGGGACAGAATTGATTATAATATTTTAACATATTTTGAAGGCTGCTGCTAAAAGTGAATGTTTATGTATATTTAAGTTTTTGCATACTTTCAGGCTTTTAAATCATACAATATGATTCTCTTTCCATAAAATTACTCCTCATAGGTTTTTTTTTATCATCAACAGCCATCCGCATATTGCTTGGAAATACGCATGGAGTTTGGAATGAATAATGCTACAAATTTTTAAATTTTAATTAATCAGTTTTGCTTCATTTCATCTATTTTTTAGTTTTTCTTCCCAAATCCCGGCCTATTTTCGAAATATGCAAGTTCAAGGAGGATAGATGAAGTAGTAGCTAATAAATAGGAGATGCAAAACTACGATGAAGTTCCTGCGGTCTTTCAATACCCGGATGCGCACATTCGTTTTTTGAAATCCATTCCGAAAACGGGTACGTTTTATGCTTCATACATAACAGACTTTTTGAATATTCAATTTCTGTAAAATTCCCCAATTCTCTGCTGGGTATTGTATGAGTTCGTGTCGGTATGAGTCAGCATTCCAGTTATGTACAGCTTAGTCACTCAACAAAATCTTTTACCGCTCCGATATTTATGCGTTATAGTGGGTGCTCCCTGGTTATCAGCATATTCACTCCCTCTCAATTTTAATTACACATTAAAAATTACACTTGGTTAGTGCATTAAGGGTCTAAGTATTTAACACTGGATTTTTGATATACGGCTCAGAAGCAAAGCAGATATTGCTGCGCAATCGCGTATGAGCTACGGGTTTTTACGTATGCTGAAAATAATGGAACTACAACAGTATAGCCGCATTTCGGGTTACCGGACAATACATCAGAAGCTGGAGAAAAAAAAGAAGACATTCTATAAAATAGTGACGTAATAATAATTACACTTACGAAGAGAAATACAAAATGTCAGATCTTAGATTACATTGCCAGATTAAGTTTTAGAATAGAGATACTTAGGAATATAACTCTCGAAAAAAATGATTATTCAAGAAGCGGATGATGACACTAACAGAGAAATCGCAGATTTTATTGGTTCTTCATCATAATAAATTATGATTTACAAGACTTCTGATGAGAAATCTGTCATGTATGAAGACTAAGGGATTTCAATCACGGTGCACATGACTATGAAGACAAAAAATCTCATTTCTTTGCTTCGTTATTTATGTTAAGAAACAACTAGCAATATAACTACTATTTAAACTGTCTACTATTTTAAACTTGAACAAATCGGAAGTATGGATAAAGTTCACTTTTGATGCGCCTTTATAAACCAAAAGCACAAACTATGTTATTATTAAAATATCAAGACACGAAAAACACTTATTACATAGCTGTTTTTCATGCACTGCTGGGGGTAAAAATTGACGCCATCATTGATTTTTACTCGTAAAAGAAGATACAAAGCAAGGAATGATTGCGAAAAGAAGTGCTTGTGCCAAAAGCTGAATTGATAGAGAAGGGTTGTAGATAGAGAAAGGGTGGTCTGCATGCTTTGTTAGACTAAAAAAATCCGCCTTTTTAATATGGGATAAGTTTCGCGCTCACAGTACAAAACATTTAAATATAAACTGAATGAGTTAAAATCTCTACTAAAAGTATTTCCAAAAAGATCTCAAACAAGCCAGCTTCAACCTTTAGATGCTAATATTAATCAGCCATTTAAAGGATTCATGAAGAAAAAAATGAAACCTTCTGAGGCAATTTCCAAATTTTGAGGTGACATCAATCAACTGATGAGGCTTAGCATTTTGAAAGTGTGTGAATAGGTGAAATCTTCACGCAGTGTTGTGGAAATCAAGTTAATTGCTAACCATTAAAAAAAAATCTTGGATCGTTAATACTCCTGAGGGCAGAGAATATGATTTACAGTCGGAAAATTTCAACATTTGACGTAAAGCAGTTTCCAAGCGATTCTTCAAATATTGAATTCTTGGGTTTGGATGGTGAAAACGAAAATCTATTCGAAAGATATTTGGTTTGTTAATCGGTTTATCATTTTATATTTTTTTATGAAACACGTAGAAGACATGGATGTTTCTAAACATATATGGTTTTTATAGTAGTGGCCACTTAAGAATTTGTCGAGGCCGAAGCCACCTCTACATAAAGGTGATAGCTCGAGGTAAGCCGTAGCATCCTTGATAGTAAGAAAAGACGAGCACGACAAACTTGCATTTCTTACCCCAAGGTGTACCCCACAGTTGAATCAAAATTAGAATGAAACCGGGCAAAGTTCTGCCTCCACTTATGAGGTTCCCAAAACATTATAGAACGACAGGTGTTTTCTTCCTCTTGGTTGCGCTGAATTCGTAGACCTGATTTATACTCTGATCAGTAAAGAGGATAAATAGGAATAACATCAACGGCAAAAACACCATAAATAGTATGCACTGGCCTTAGAATTTGCATGTTCTGAGTTTATCTCAGGGCATAAATTTCGGATAACTTAGAAACTCGGATGTTATGAATTATAGAAATATTATTTTTAAGAAATATCCGTTCTTCTGAGCTGTTTCTGAAATTCTTATGTTTCTTGTGTTATTCTCAATAAATGCAAATTATAAGCTAAGTTATATATTGAATATGCTGATTTCTGTGGAAAATTTTAAACAAAAATTTAAAACTGCAACTAAGAAATTATGCGGAAGAAAAGGAATATCATAAGGGCTTAAAAATGTCACCTTTTTGACTTTTTAAAAATGAATTTAAAATATGTTTCTAACATTGTGACTTTTCATACTAGTCGAAAGTACTTTATATTAATTCCTTGCGTAGTAATTTTATAAATTAAACATACACTGACAAATGAATTTTGAATAAATGAGAAACTTGCTTAAACATAAAGTAAAACAAATTAATTTAATTCAGAAATATTTCCTTTTCCAGTCTCTCCAGTTAGAGACGATTGCTTCATATTCTATCGTAAAAAAGTTGTCAAATCTAATTTAAAAAAGCGAGGTCGAGGATTCTTCAATTCTAATACGATTTTTGAGTTGGAAGCATGCATTTATATTCCTTTCTTCTGACATTCGGTTTGACAAGAATTAAAATTTCCAAACCCTTATTCTGACAATGGCGTAGAAAAATTGCTTCTTCTTTGAATATATTCTGAGCAAAGTATTTCCTTTTACTTTATCTATCGGAAAAGAAATCAGCATATTCAGGAAGTAAACGTACTTTCTGGAAAAGTAGAAAATAACAATGCGAATACGGAAGATGACAATGTTGAGGTGAAAAAGCAAAATAGCAAAATTGAATTTAAACTTCCTGCTAATGGAGAAAGCACTCTATTGATTTGTCTGTAGCAGATAGTCAGGAAAATTTACCGGTTCTCAGTTGTAGCAACATCAACATAATATTTCATTAGAAATCACATAATATGACAAATACCCATAGAGATGAACATATCATTTGCAATAACAAAGAATATACTTAGGAAATATGCTATAAGCAAATAATAATATTTAATGTCTCAACTAACTAGCAACGAAAAACTTCACAATAAATACTTACTCAATTTTTTCTAACTTTACGGATGTATCTGAAAAGGAAAAAATGACATATTTTTATCCTCATAAAATTGAATATGTTTGCCAATATGATGGATTTGAGTGAAAAAAAAATCTTTTTCTTCAAACTAATGACAAATAGAAAAATTTAAATGCAAATTCCTTAAATTGAATCAATAATTAAAACTTGATTGAATAAACTTCTGTTCTAGAATGTATGTATTAAAATTATCGAGAAATATATAAAAAAAGGTGATATTAACACTTTATTTATATTCTGCTTTTATAGATTTTTGCACATGTACTTGCATAGCATTTCAGTCAACAAGTATAACATCTGAAAAGAAAACTTTCACTAACTAATAGAAACAAAGAAAAACCGCAACTTTAGTATTTTTAATCTTGTATGAAATTGTAATCTGTTCCTTCTCTTCTCACCTGCTTTACGGCGAGAAGTTTTCGCTTATCTTTCTTGCACCCAATGCATTGTTATAAAGATGGGAAAAAGCTCAAACATTATTGACCAAGAACGAGAGTGTACATTGCGTTAATTAAGCTGCATAATTTGTAAAAATGGTTTCCTAACAAAAACTAAATGTTCTACCAGTCACGATTGCTGTTGCATCGGATATGCACCAAATTATGTAATCATGAGTCTACGTCATTTGTCATGGAAAATATGTATCATAGTTTTAGGATTATATCGAAAACATTTTCATATTTCGATGGTGGATGTATCATCAGATCATTTTTCTGTAGATAAGATATTTTTCAATCATAGTTGAATTCAATAATTTCCATGTACATGGGTTTTAAAGTAGGCAAGTAAGCAGCAGCATGGATAAGGAGCGTCTTGCCAGGAGGAAAGCGTAAGCGAAAAAGTTCGCAGCAATTCAAAGGAAGAAGGAAGGGAGTCAAAAGTTTCAGTTCGAGTTAAAAAAAATTGTTTAACAATTATTTTGATTGGACAAGATTTAACTGCATTAAGTGTTACGTAACATGGAACGATCTCGAATTTGGGAGACCAGATGAATTTAGGGAGAGAGCATAAAATCTAGAATAGTTAATTTTGAGGTCGCCAATTATCCTTAAAGCAGCCATCGTATTTTGTTATATCTTACATATTCCCCCCTTCAAAAGAAAGGTTGGGAGAACATGGTGGGAGAAAAAGCATGTAACTGATAATAAAAGAAATAAACAGACAAAAACTAGATTGTGAATTGACTACCGAAAACTTAACCAAATTACTAAAACATATGCTGAACATATTCCCAGAATTGATGCTGTGTTAGATCAGTTAACGATTACAAGAAATGTTTCTACATTAGACTCAGCATCTAGTTATTGGCATATAAAATTAAATGAAAACGATACTGAAAACTCAGCATTTACTACAAATTTTGGTCTTTATGAATTCAATAGATTACCTTTTGGTAGGAAAAATTCCCCAGCGTTTTCTAAAGAGCTTTTAGACAAATTTAAAGAAATATCAGATTCAGTTTGCTTTAAATTATTTTGACTGGACGAGAGATACCTGTATTAAGCGTTACGTAACACGCAAAGATCTCGAATTTGGGAGAACAGATGAATTTAGGGGGACAGCATAAAATCTAAAATCCTTAATTTTGAGGTCGCTACTTATTCTTAAAGCAGCCATCGCATTTTGTTATATCTTACACACACACACACACACACACACACAAATATATATATATATAATATAATTATAGTTTAACTTACTTGTTAATTATACTTTAATTGTTAATTATAGTTTATATATATAAACTATAATTAACAAGTAAGAATGCAAAAGCTATAGCACACCCGAAATCCTCTGAATCCTATTCGAAGAAGCACGTTAGTGCCAAGGTTACATATTAAACACAATTAAAACTTCAAAATTCACAATAAAATATAACTCAAAAATATATGCCATTAAAATTGAAATTTTTTAGAAAATTGGGAAAAAGCAGAAGTTGTAAGAAAAATAAGAAGGTACATTATGAACAAAATGGCAATATTTCATTGAGAGTTGCATAGCGGTATCGTCAGGGGAAAGGCATTCTGCCACTTCCATTGAAATATCACCACCACGCGTTTCAACTAAGGACCAATTGAGACAAAAACGCGTAAAATAATTTACTGAACTGGAAAATATATTAAATCGTTCAATACAAATCGAAATCGTCTCGATTGGGCGCCCCTTTTCCCTACGCGTGGAAGAAAAGAAACATACTACCATAACTAAACGATTTTTTAATTAGAAAATATAGAAGAAACTAGGCAACAAATACTGCTAAAATGCCTCATGACTTCTAAAAATTTTTTTTTATAAGCGTAATGAAAACTAAATTTAAAATAGTATTCGAGAAGGAATGAAACCATAAAACGTTAATTGTAATTTATAGTTAATTTCTGAAACACTATTAGTCCTATCTCACTATAGAAAAATCATAAAATGGGGGCTCTCTTGCCTAAAGTAAAAGAGCTGTTAAATTTGAAGAAAATAAAGCTGTTAATTAAATAGGATGTTATTTTAACATATAAAACTGTCGTAGAAAAAAACTGTACGCGTGAGTGTAAAAAACATTCTTGAAAGAAAACATAAAAAGAAAGACTCACCTTCCTGAAACCTGGGCGAAAAGGGGCGCCCAATTGAGACGATTTCGATTTGTATTGAACGATTTCATATATTTTCCAGTTCAGTAAATTATTTTACGCGTTTTTGTCTCAATTGGTCGTTAGTTGAAACGCGTGGTGGTGATATTTCAATGGAAGTGGCAGAATGCCTTTCCCCTGACGATACCGATATGCAACTCTCAATGAAATATTGCCATTTTGTTCATAATGTACCTTCTTATTTTTTTTACAACTTCTGCTTTTTCCCAATTTTCTAAAAAATTTCAATTTTAATGGCATATATTTTTGAGTTATATTTTATTGTGAATTTTGAAGTTTTAATTGTGTTTAATATGTAACCTTGGCACTAACGTGCTTCTTCGAATAGGATTCAGAGGATTTCGGGTGTGCTATAGCTTTTGCATTCTTACTTGTTAATTATAGCATAATAAAATTGGCAGCTAGATGCGCAGTTTTTTCAAACCACGAAAAGCTATCGTTCAAGTATTAACTTTCTAAAGAAATATATATATATATATATATACTTAATCCTCTTTATTACAATCCTGAAAGTGCTGATGCTTCCATTGTTTTAGGTTACGAAAGAGGTATTGAGTGATTGGCATTACATATATACTACTGGCCATTAAATTTACTACATCTGGAAGGAAAGCAAACAACAGAATGTCATTTGCTGTACATATATGAAATAATCCAAGGAGAACATGATTACATTTGCAGGTAGTTTGGGGCATGCGGCGTACAGAATTTAGAGCACACAGCTGCCAGCTCTAGCAGTACGGCTTTTCATAGAGTTGAAATAAACATGGATGACAGATACTGGTACTTCGTTCAATACGGCTTCAACTCTATGTCAGAGTTCATCAGTCGTTGATACTGGCGAGTTGAGGCGCGTTCATCTCTCGGCAACCATGTGTTTTCATTGAACAAAAGATCTTGCCGGCCAAAGCAACGATCGAACAACCTGTGTACCGAAGAAGGTTAGGACAACACAGGCAGGTCAGGTACAGGTGTATGGGGCACTAAAACAGCATTACAGACAAAACTAGTAAAGTTCCGGCACACTAACTATCTGGCTCCTACAGTGGCCCCCCAACATCATTTATAATTAAGAAGGTTATAAGACATTTTTCACGGAATCACTGAAGGCACGTTGTGGGCGTAGAGTTTATAGGTGACATAGGTTGAAACCTTGTTGATATAGATAAAACAAATGATGGATTTAAGTCTGTTATATACCTTTCGATGGTGCAGGAAGAATCTTTTAAATCTGACATCATAGTTATTTGGGTGTCTAATGCGAAATATCTCCGTTATAGGACATACAAAGAGGTAGTGACCAAGATCTTCCCCTTTTACACATGTACACAAATCAGTGCTTGATAATTTTCTATCATTGACATATGTGAGGAAGGAAATATATTGGAAGGATACTACTAAGTAAAATATGTTGATATAACGATATTGTCATTGATATGCAATATGCGGTCGTACATTATTTTGTTGGAAGATGGCTTTATATAGGCCTCGAAGATAGGGTAGAGTTACGGTCAAGTGAAAAAAATGGCCTGGTTACTACAGTGTGATGTCACAGAAGGCGTCTGATCCTTCTTTACTTTCCTTGCTTCAGATTTGAATGTAGACATTTCGTTCAATATTTAGATTCTTCTATTTTTAATAATGTATATTAATTACCTTTTCAGAGATTCCGAAAAAAAAGGTATTTGAATGGGAATTTATACATTTGAAGTTGTAATTAACATTTTAATAGATATTAATTTTAAGAATATTTACAAAATTTTCTATTCAGAGTTTTATGTACGTGTATTGCACATATTATGCAATTTTATACGGACTACTCTCTGGTCTTGATTTGTATAGATTTTTAATGCAAAGTACGTTTTATGGGTAGCAAACGTGGTTAATGCCAGAAGCGCATTAGTATATGATTTTATTTTATGCAACAGTATTTTATTTTTTTAATTATTATAACTCAAAACCGATGGGATTGAGATATACGGATTTTGTTCTCGAATCCTCCAGTGTGAACTATAATGATTATAACATGGAAATATGAGATGAGCCTCTCAGTTACCACATATGCTTGATTTTAAAAAGAAGTAATGGAGAAATACAGGGAAATTACAAAATACATCGAATAAACAAGTAGTAGAAGAATTGATAACAGATTATAAAGTATAACTAATTCGAATATTGAATGAAAGTGAAGAAAACGAGGCAAAGTTTACGTCGGACGAGATTAAAGAGACCGTTCATCAGATGCGCGCAGAGAGCTTGCAAAGGCTAAATGTATTACACTGAGTTTAAAGGGGTTTTTGTCAAAATTATTCAAGATTTTGTTAATTCATTGTATGATATGAGCTGTAATTATGATCTTTTCCCCGGAACTTGGAAAACTGCTAAATTAGTTTTAATACCAAAGAACAATAATTGTAGCTGTAGAACAATAACTCTTTTGAAGGTAGCCGGAAAAATTTTAGCTTAGATATTATATAATATTTTTGTAGTATTAGATAAAATGATTTTAAATAGACTACAGTTTTCATTGAAAGATGTTTTATCTGATAATCGGTATAGTTTTACTTCCGGGCAGAGAGCTACAGATGTACTTTATGATGTTATCAACTACATAAGAAAATATCGAAAACAAGAACACGTTGTTGAAAGCTCGTTTGACGTGACTCCATTCTCTGGCCATCCCTCCTTCATAAACTCGTCGATACAGGAATTTCGAAAAAGAACTTTAATATTAAGAGAGGATTGTTTTACTAAATGTCAAATTGCTTAGGATTCTGGAGGCAAAGATAAAGATATCACAATGAAAACTGTTACTTACAAACATATCAAAACACAAGAATATATCATAGCCAAAAATCTTAAAGCATTTCATAAAAAGCTACAAATTACACAACCAGCTAACTACAATAATAGCAAATCT
>KK121262.1:288654-319510 GCA_000611955.2 Stegodyphus mimosarum | reverse complement strand
TAATTTAGTTAAAAAAATTTTGTGAAGTTTTTAAGATAAAATTTTTGGATTATTATATATTTTTTCATGTATTTAGATGCATGCAATTAATTTACTTATACTTTCTGAATTTGAATGATATTGAAAATTAGTTCGCAATAATAATTAATCAGTTTATTTGCTTACAATTGAATTTTCGTAATTTAAAATTTTAAATAGCTTTATATGAATGCGATAATGATATTGTATTCGTTAAATTCAAATTTCATTCCTTGCAGCAATGACACAAGGGAATTATTTAATTTTATTTAACTTTACTAATTAGTTTCTTATGAAACAATATATATGTATATACATATACAATATATGTATATTTAGCTTTTGAATAAATTTTTTTAAAAATTTTATTTTCTTCGAACTTTGAAAATGAAACTATCTATTGGCAATTACTACTTTTAAGAACACTAAATTTTGAAGCAGCAACGAGCGCATTATACTTTTTTAACTAAAGATTTTCTAAGGCACTTAAGGATATTATCTTTCTAATTTACTGAAAGGTAAGATTTTCTTTTCGAGACATAAGGAAATTTAAAAAGTCTCCAAATTAATGTAATGAATTTTACTGGTGCAGTTTGGAAGATTTACCGCAGAATAGTTAAGTACGGTAATAAAGAAGAGGTTGCGATGTTAACGTATTTAGGAAAATGTGATGGAGTAACACCATTAAGAAAAAATCAGTGTTAGTAATTTTACATACATTTAATTCGTTTACTGGTATTTTATCGCCTTTATTATGCTTTTCAAACATTTCATTCTTATCTTACATCGGAGGATATTCTTTCTTAATATTTTAAGAATGGATAATAAAGTATTAGATGCGAGAAAAGCTAAATTATTGCACTTAATTTTGCCTTCATAAATCCGCTTTATAATAAAAAGTATTGTTTGAGTAAAAATTGATTATAAAGCAAATGATTGCTATAAAATTAGTACGTAAGTAAATGTCTTGAAAAACTCGTGGCTTTGAGTCTTGCAACAACTATACCTTTCTCCTAACTTTTAAAGATGTTGGTATATGCTTTAAATATGGGAAAATGTTGAGCATTCTTTTCATATCAGTCGTTTTCAAACTATTATATTTTTATTACGCGTGGAATTAGCGACCTTTGTTTATAGTTACATGACTAAGAAATAATTTCGGATTTTAGATAGCATTCAATTTACCTGTTAGCAGAACTCTTTTATTATACTTTCACTCCTAACTTTAATTTTATGAATAAATGACAATTCGAAATTCAGTCTGTAAAGCTTCATGTATTGTAAGGAAAATTTTCCTAATGATTTCTGAAGTTGCTCCTAATGATTTCTCTTCGTTCTAAGTTTTAATATCAAATTTGACGTATTATTATTCAAATTAGAGTATTTTCAGACATCTTTTGAACAAATGGCATTGTCACCATGTCAGAATGAATTATTCAATTTAAACTCAAAACCTGAGAATTCATATTTGATGAAATTACAAATAGTTTATTGCATATTTCTTGCACCTTATGCAAATACTTACATTGGGAGTTCTATACCCATTTTATAAAGTAATAGCAACTCTAAATATATTAGACTGTCCAATCATGTTGAATAAAAGTTTTTAAAAATTCAAAATATTTCATAAATTTAAAATAACAGAATTTCGTATGGTACAATAACTGACTCTTGAAAACGCAAGCGTACGACAATGTTTTCCCACCAGGCAGATAGTTGATCCACTTACAGCTTTTAGCTTGCATAATCTCTCCTGCAATATTTAGCAAGTAGTCTACTGCAGATATCTATGAAGTTCACCGTTGGACAGTAACATATTTTGTGTAGTTTGCAAAAACATTTTAATTAATATCATGAATAATGCATTTTTTAAAACTTACCACAGAGAAGGGCAATGCAATACATGCAAATTCTGCTCTTATAAAACGTTTCAATGCAGAATGTGCAAATACAGATGCCATCAAACAAATTACCACTAGAGGTACAAATGTAAAAGGTAATAGAAACAAGCATTACAGCAGAAGATTCTACTTACTTTTCAGGATTGCGAAATCAATTATTACAAAGCAAAATTACATTTCATTATGTCGCCAGTTGACTTGATGGTTGGGAAGCTGGTTTCCATATCCCACTTTCAAATTCCGGAGAAAGAACCAATGTTTGAAAGGGAATAGTTTCTTTGCGGTATAGGGCATTTAACATGTTGTCGAGTGGAAAGTTCTCTAGAGAGTTTGGAGGTAGATGAAGAAGAAAGAAGACCCTAGGATCCATTCCTTTGGGATATTCTTTATCAAAAGTGGAACGGAACTTGAGATTTCGAAGGGAGTAATTCCGTTGCCACTTGATGCACCCTGGGTTATGCTCTTTTATGTGACGACTAAATGATCGACGGATTTGGGACATTCCTAACGAATGTTTTAATGGTCAAGTGTCTGGCCATTTGAAATCACGAAGCGGCAAGTTTTATAATTATGACAGCCTTGTTGAATTCTTTTCTTCCTAATCACATTTTATCTTCAAGCTAATAAGTTTGTTTCTAATGATTTTGTTAGATGCCATTATTTTAAGATCATTAATACAAGTCATGAGCCATGTCAGCTGACTTCCCACATAATACTAATCTGTTGCACTTCTTTCGAATGCTTGAGATAAACAGGAGTTGAAGTATATTCAACTGATAAACAGAATCTTTATAATCGCTTATTTTGCTTTAGAGATCTGTACGCAGGAAACTTCGGCTGTAGTAAAATAGTGCCAGAAATTAAATTCATATTTAATATTCTTCAAGACGTTTCAGCATAGAGGACAGCAAATAGGTTCGGATATATTTCCACGGATGCTTAGTGTGTTAAGAAAGACTGTGGTTAAGGCTGGCAAGGCTGCAGGCAGATTGCTTAGTTCCTAAAGTGGCACTTATTAAATGTCTTTGGCGATTTTTTTCCACCTAATAAGGAGTCGAATCAGAGAGGCTGGTCCTGTAGTTGCTCGCTTAGACGCTGAAGTACGTTTAATAATCCTTTACTTTACTTCGTAATTCTATAATTCAGTTTTGGGACAACACTGCAACAGAGATACCGTTTCGTGATGAAATGGCGTTTTACTTATTCATTGAGAAATTTTAGTCAGGCAACAGAAAAATTGTGTGGTTAGGAAACTGAAAATTCGCGAGTGGTATAAACTGACTGATCATTTCATTAAAAATAATCTTGCCCTTAAATGCTAAAATTTGCCTGTCAAAAATGACACAATTAAGTACAGCAGAATCAGATAAAATATGAATCAAAATCTATCGGCAAAAGGCAAGTGAGAAACGGCGATTAAAGAAAACCCGTGACTGAAATATTAAATAGTAGAATAGAGAGAGAGCGCGTCGTTTTTGGTTATACAACCAAATATATCGACTAAACTGCAATGCGAAAGTTCATGCTAATCATAATATAAAAAGAGTGTACACTGGAGTATTGACGATGCATCTCACATTTATGCCTTTTATATATATACATCGTTTCCCTTCTAGCCCGATTCATTCCTATACACATGTCGAAGGTAAAATATTTCTGTAATTATGCATTAAGCGATCTACTGCTTCTTAGGAGGCGGCCCCCAAACACTATTTTTAAATTAGAACGGGAGTGAAAGGGCGGAAAATGAAATGATTGAGAAACAATCAATTTTAATACTAATTCCAAAAAATGAATAACTATGTAAGAATGTAATGAATAACTATGTATATATATATATATATATATATATATCGACAAAAGACAAAAAGACAAGAGAATATATAAAACGCTGCAATAGATTTGCGAAGGTTCATTGCGTAGATAGAATGATGAGACTTGCAGACAGACGTAGTCCTTGATTCAATACATTTTATTTCTGGTTTTCTGGTTAAAGCAGTGCTGGAGATGTAATATATAATTTACATCATTACGAGCGCAATCTGCACCCCAGAATTTTATAAGCTTAGAATGTCGTACGACAACGGATGATGCAGGGAAGCGAACGGCGACATGTTACTTTGATGCAGGCAAGAAGGAACAATGAAGCATTCAGAAGGAAAATGTGAAAGAGAAAAAAATGTTTCAGTTCTTAATAGAAATCTAGTTCACGGATTGGATAAAAGATATCTGCCGAGCAGCGATGCGGATTGATTTAAAAACGTACTTTAAATTGAAATATTATAAATAGCTACTAATTTTAGCACAGGAAGAGAAAACATTCAAATTAAAATGAAGGATAAAAGGGGCTATTACCAATTAAAATTAGAAGTTTGCTTTACATATTTTTATATTATATATTATATATATATATATATGCATATGTGTGTGTATGTATTTAAACTGAAATTTCGCATTTATACAACTTCTTCAACCGTCTTATGAAAGAATAGAATGACGGTTTGGGCTGGAATCGCATTTTTATTATCAAAGTAATGACACTTTACTGCAATTGCCTGGCATTCTGCTAGAATAGTTAACTGCAGAATCAATTAGATAATTGGATTAATTTACTAGAATACTACAAAATCATATCGAGACTGATTTATTTGATCTGAAAGAAATGAAACCGATTTTCACATGCGATTTGAATGTTGTATTCCGTTAGATATCTGACGTCTCTTCGACCTGCGTATGAATTTCTATAAAATATTGTTTTACAATTTACTATTGGGCCAAAGAAAGAATTCGTATAAAGTACAGTATCAGAAATAGATTGATACATATCTTATTGAAATAGAAATTGAATTCACTTTACCTTTCATTCCTCCTTCTGGATGACTTCTAAATCGCATTGCAATGACAATAATATAAGCTGCGACGATTAATAAAATTACAACACCTACGACAATTCCGATAATTGGAACTGTCGACCACATAATATCAGAACCTGAAATCACAGAATTGAAAATTAGATGTAGGAATAGATTTAATCATTTATTTTCTAAAATGACAGATTTTACACATAAACAACTGACTAATAACAGAAAAAAATTAGAATATTCTTATTAGCACCATTGCAATAATGTAATAAGGAATAATGAATTTTATTTTTTTAAACAGATCAATCAACATGAAAAAATAATTAAATCCAATTTGTTATTCAGTGCTGCAAATTTCACAGTTAAAAAGTGTGAAAAGTAGAATTTTAATTTCGTATTAGAAGTAAGTATCAAAATCACAGGTGAACTGGATGATTCATAAATTTTTTCTTGATGTATGTTTACGTGCATATAATGAAACTTACCGTTATATAGTTTGTTTAATTCATTTTGGAAAATAAAATCATTAAAATCCCTGTAAAAATATAATTTTGAAATTTGAGCTCATGTTTTTAATTTTAGCTAATCAAAAGTAATTATTAAGGCTTAAGTTCTAAGAACAAAGAAATGTAGAAAATTCGATAATACGCACATTGAATTTGGTATTAGGAAATCTTTTATTAATTTAAGTGCAAATGGGTCTTTTATTACATACAATATAATGCAAAAAAACTTACAAAAATTATAAATTGATTACAGGAAAACCTTAGCTGATGCAATTAAGTAATTCATCAATTATGCATTAAGTGAATAATACAAATAATATTAATAGTCAATATAATGTGGAAAAAAACCTGTAAGCTACGGTAAGATTAAAACGTTATTGGCATAATTCATTACTCAGAAAAGGAATATAGGAATACTAAATTGTTTGTATTAATATAATTCCGTGCTACTTCCACACAGTTTTCTCATAATTTAATTAGTAGTTCGATGTCATTTAAATGGTAATATGAAAGATTGTTAGCAAAAATTTTGCGCTATATATATTTACATCGTACATCTTCATTTTTTAATCATCACTAGAACTGAGGCGATATGAATTTAGAAATCAGATAAAAGTCATAAGGAGCTAGATATTTGTTTTGAAAAAATATAGTCTATATTTCCTGAAACCCACATTTGTTTACTGCTTCTTTAACAACGACATTTGTTAGTACTGGAGCATTGTCATGCAAAATACTTGCATCATATTCCGTATTTTATATTGCGTTCTTTTCTTTCAAGTCTCTCATGCGGATCTTCTGACATTTCTCCAAAATTACGCTCATCATCCTTTTAGTTGATACTGTACTTTTGCTTTTCTTGGTGACACTTCTTTATTTATCTTTCATTCCATCGACCAGATTATCCTTCCATTCTATCGTGTTTATCAGAGAACGTTAACGCAGAAGTTTCATTTTCTGTTGCTTTTGCTGATAGAAAGCCTATAGGTAGCCATTTGCAATTGACGTGTTCACATTTTATCTAAATTTTCTAATATTAAGTGGATGAATACTATTTCCGTTAATTTGTTAGGTTCTAATTCTATCAATTTTAGTGCGCGTAGATATTTGTACACTCTCTGAATTAAGATTCTCAATTGTTTTGGCGATTCGTGAAGTATGTTAAACAGCTACAAGAGTTCTGTACTGTGAATATTGACTATAAACGTTTAGTTTTCAAATGTGGTTATAAACGTTTTCCACAGAGATTTAAAAGTATCATCCGTGGTTTGAATCTCCTTTACTTTGTCAACAAGAGCCTACTGCAAATAATATAACTTTTGCGATTCGGTTAAATGCTCATTGTTATCAATTATTGACTTGAGTTGAGCTTTAAAAAGAAACTATTCTTGGTGGTTTCTGTTGAATTTAGGCCAGGGAATCTGTAACGCTTTAACTGAACTTTGTTTATTTGACGCTGCAACATTGCCGTTAGAAATACTATTATAACTACTGGACTTGAAGTTCAGTTCATTCAAAAAATTACCTTAACTTTTTCGAAGTCGTCCTCCATTTATGAAAAGAGGGTTTCGTGTTCTTCGTCTTTTAAGACAGCACAAAATTCACTATTAAGTTCTTCAAATTTATTTGGAATAATTTTGACATTATCCATTACATTGCTTAATCATAGCTTACATTCCATTTCTGTAGACTTTTAGTTGATCATTAGTCACAAAGCCTTTTAATAAAGTTAGTTGTGCTCTCAGATTACCTTGTCTGAGAATAACAATGGTAATACCTGATGACGCCATTATCATAACGTTAGAGGGGAGGAAAAATCTAGAAAAAGAAGGGGGAAAAAAGAAAAAAAAATCTATTTCAAAATATTGCTGAAATATTTCGGCGAAACGCAGCAAATGATTTTTGGACTGTAACTATGAAATAACGAAATTAGCTAATTAAGATATAAAAAATTGTTTTATTATTTATTTCATAACCAGTGGAAGTACCCGATGCCATTTAAGTTAGATTGAGAGTAATGCATCTAACAACAGAGAGAACGATACCGCTGTAATCCTTCTCTAATAACGATGCAAAAAATACGATTCACAATCATACATTTTTCAGTCTGATGCCATACGGAACCCACATAAAAATTTCGATTTAAAAATAAGCTAATTCTGTCTAATTATATCAGCGACAGCAGCACGCAGTTTTTAATGATTTCCGTCTAATCAAATGGTCGTAAAGCTCAAGTTCCATCGAATATTTCACCTATATTCAATTTTAGTGGATTATATGTGGCAAAAAAGCTTATCATAATTGATCAGAATAATAATGCGAACAAACATACAAACAGACATTCTTTTTTATATGTATGGATCTTGTAAAACTTACAAATTTTTAATTAACAATCTCTGCGATTTGGAAGTGAGCAGTAGCAACACTTTTAGAAATAAAGCAGTTTTATCACTAACGCGCGAGACTGTTGCCCCTCGGAAAAAATGAGTGCGAAAATTAGTGCTTTCAGAGTTTTCAATTAATATTTCGGCTGATTAAAGTCATGCAAAGAAGGGAAAGTCGAAATATAGCTTCCCACGAATTTTTGGAATCGGTAATAATGTATTTAATGTTTCGCAATGCTATTTTTATTTCGTTGTAAACCTTACAAATTTTTTTTATTGACAAACTATAGGATTTGAAAATGAGCAGTGGCAACAACTTTCGAAATAAAGCAAATTTTCATGTCCAGCTTCCGTGACTGTTGCCACTCGGAAAAATGAGGATGAAAATTATCGTTTTTCTGAGGTTTTAATTAATATCTCTATTTTTAGCCACTTTTTTTTAAGAAAAAGGTGAACGACAACCTTTTCCAGGACTCAAAAAAGAATTTTAGAAAGTTTGGTGACGATAGCTATAGTAGCGACGGAGTTATTAGCGAACAAACAGACTTTCTTTTTTATATTTATATATAGATAGATAAGCTTCAACAATGTAAGCTGATTCAGACTACGTGTAATGCTTCGTATTCAGTCTCATGTATACATGAATATCCTTATACAGGTTTCCAGTATTGTTCCAAATTTGTTGGTACTTCACTAGAAGTTTTAGCTGACAATATTTTTGAATCTAAGGATCATGTTCTTTGATGAAGGGAATTCAAAAGCGAGTATTGTTAAAGTAATTGTAAAGTGTGGGAAACAATTTGAATACTTGGGACTATACAATGAGCTGTTCAGCACAACAAAAGCTTTTTTTACCTGGAAAGAAAAACAAAAGTAATCATTGTCTTAAGACTTGAGAGCTAACGAATTTTGTTTTCGATGCTTGAGATTCGCCAGTTAATTTTCAAAAAACTGTTGGTACTGTGCCAAGATAAAGTTATGATTACCATAAACAGCCTGTCGTTTGGAATCCACATATTTATAAACTAATTTTTCTTCCATACTTTTTCTCATTTAATGGCACATTTCATTGTGTTGGAAAAATAAATGCACAGATATCAGTCCCTAGTCCTATAAATTAATAGGCAATTGAGAATATAGGACAAAATTTAAAATCTTTTATCTGATTTTTATTATTATGATCATGTACACATTTTCAGTATTTGAAAACAATGTATTTAGGCATAGATTAACAACAGAATTTAAAAGTCGGTGTATCTAGGTTAAAATGATTCAAACCTAAAAGGCATTTGGTATACTATAGCACATCAAAGCAAGTAAAAAATATCCGTCGTTTATTAAATGTTCAAATTGCGATTATTGTCTATCCTAACGAGACTATTTTATGCTTCAGATAAATGCTCAATTATCTTGACAAGCTGGGACTACAAGTCATCAAGCAGGTAAATCAAAATAACTACGTTGTCTTTTTTTCTGCAATAAACATACAGTGATGATTATGCAAATGACGGAGTTTGGCGTTTCCGTTTTTCTTCTTTATTTCGACAGATTACGTACTTAGAATAAAATTGTTGTATTTCCGTTAAATAAAATGTGAGGCACACTGAATTCGAAACAATCGCTAAATGCTCAAATTAAAAATAAAATTTTATTTGCATAAGAACAAAATATTTCACTTTCAAATGCAATAAAATAATGAAGCTTTTATTTGCTAAAATTAATCGCTTAGTCTTGGTTTTTATTTTAATACATAATTTGGTCATTTTTGTTTATCTTTTTTTTATCATTTATTGCCTTTAATAGTGAAGTAGATTTCCCTCAGAATACAAATTTCAGTTAACTGTTTGCACTAACACGACAGAACAATAAGTCAATTTTTATTCGCGAGTTCGAATCCCGGAGAAAGCATGGATGTTTGTAAATGTATAGTGTCTTTGCGAGATGGGGGCAGTCTAAATATACGGCGAGCCGAAAGTCCTCTCGTGCGGTTTGATGTCAGGGAAGGGGGTGGGAGGACCACCTTCCTGGGTGCTCTTTCTCAAAATAGACTCTGGCAACCATTCTTCCATGACAAACCAACAACACATTTCTGTTTTAAATGTTTCAAAGTAACGAAAGTTTTATTTATGCAGGCTTTAACGTAATCTTGTAAATTTACTTCCATTTCTAGTGTATTGAAAGCAAATATAGAAAATGCAGCTCTTTTTTTTCGTAAATCAAAACACAATAACGTCCATTTATTTAAAATTAAACTAAGAAGGAATTTGCCAATTTTTGTTTATTCCGTCTTTAGAAAAGATATATTTGGCTATGCCTGGTAGGATTTATTAAGAGCAACACATCACGAAATTGGTACGTAATTGGTACCAGCTACATATTTATTAAATAACACATGAGGAAACATAATAATAAACCTATGAAATACGACCTATATGATAACAAACTACATTCTTGCCCAAAAGCAACAACAAAAGGGAAGAGCAGATAAAAGAAATCTATTTATTTGAAGTCGTTGAAACTTTCACAGATCTTGATGCATAATAAAAGGCATTAACGCAGATAAATGCAAAGAAAATTTGGTCAACAAATAATTGAGTAACTGAGGTGAACAAAAATACAAGCTTTAGGTAGAAGTTAAATAGCTTGTGAGGATTTATATATTTATTTTTTTGACTAGTTAATTTTCTAGTTGATTTTGAGTTAAAGTAAGTCGCTCCCCTTTTCAGCCCCTGCTTTTCATTTCAGAATATAAATGAAACAGCTTGCGACTATTGAGACTGAGGGAGAAAGAAACGTCTATATAGGCGAACGTTTCGCAAGTTGATTTTAGAGCGTGTTTCTGCGTACTTGAGGCCACGTTGTTACCATGACTAAATAGCGATCTGATTCTATGGCGGTGAGTGCTTCTAGCCATTAGGCTTGTCTCTCCGGTCTTCTACAAACCAGAGTCTTCCTACGCGTTACTTTATCGTATGAGCCGTTAAGGCTAATCTAACTGCATTTGAATTTATTCCAACATTACGTATTTAAATTAAGCCCAAAGTGTTGGCTTGTGTAAGCCCAAGTTGGGTCATTGTTACCTTTCTTTGTTCAAATAAAAGGACTGTTTACACCCTTCTTCTGAATTTGTCTGTCTACTGAATTTATATTACCAAAGAAAGTGAGACTCTATAAACTAAAAACTAAAAGCGTAATAATAAACTAACAGCTCAAAGGCCTCGGAAACCCAACATATCATTCAGAAGCCTGGAACTTCACTTATTTGGAATTCAGATAATTAGATGTTCCCTACATAACTAATCGCTAGAAGGTTATACTTTACTAACTTGAATTTGAATGCTTTAATTCTTCCTCACTGAATTAACTCGCAATTTAAACGATTATTTCAATGGCTTGCTTCAAACAGTAAGTGGTGGTAATATAAATCTGCGTGTATAGCGAATACTAAGTAGATTAAATATCTGGGTAGTGAAATGCATACAAAATTCACAAAGACCATTTTCATAGTGAAAATTTCACTTCAGAAGCATATCCTCACCATTATACTCAGTTCGAAGAAATGAACAATGGTATTTCCTTCATTAGGGAGTCTAATTAATCAGAATGATTGATGCAGCTTTAACGACGGTGCAGTTCAAAGGTGGTTGCTGCTATCTTGTTGAACGTTTAACGATTAGTTCGCAATTAGGCTATAAACTTACCTCTCTAGTATGCTTAGCTATGTGAGGGTAGCATAAACTTAAGCCTAATCTCTTAAGATTTCTATACTCTGCGAATTCCATCAGCACGTTAACTAATGAGGTTTGCAATTATTTATTCTGATAAAGTGTGAGACAGAATGCAAATATTCGGGGCTTTAAATCAGAAACAATGACATTTATTCACTTTAGAATATGATCTCGCAGACAGAAATTTAGGAATTGGTGCATTGTCGCATAGAAAATATTATCTAGGAGCACATCAATACGACGATTATTATTAGCAAGGAAATACGGTCTCTTTTACATTTCTCCTCATAATTTATTTCCCTTTTTAATTAATTTCCTCTTGAGATCCAGATTATCTTGGCACAGTACCAAATATCTGAAATGCTTGTTGTGACGCGTAACGGCACAGCATTTTAATGCTATGTTTTATGGCCTTCACTATTTGCGCACAAAAGCCTAATTAGCCTAGATCTAGTTTCAATGATTTTCCAAATACTATGAATTTCCATATGATAATAATAAGTAAAATTTAATGAGGCATAAATGCTTCCGTACTGGATGGACTTTTTAAATTCCGCATAATGTAAGAGCGAAAATTAGTAAGTTAATGCAATGAATAAAATGCTGCTTTAAAAGCTGCCGAATTATTATTTATTTTGAGCACATTTCTAGCATTAGAAATTATATTTTAAAATAACTGAAGTCCTCTATGTCGGTTTCTCACATAAAACGTCTTCTCTAGATGGCATTTAATTTAAGAACCAAACATTTCCGGTAACTGCTAGTAATTTTGTCCCCTTCGAAAATTTTCAAAAACGACATTATATAATAAACATACCAGTTTTTAAAATTTTGATTCTATACCCACACCCACTCCATTAAAGGCGTTTCTCACATGAAATGCCTTTTTCAAGACGGCATTTAATTTTAAGAATGAAACATTTTTTGTAATTGCTAGTAATTTTTCCCTTTCGAAAATAATCTAAAATGACATTATATAATAAACATACCAACTTCTAAAATTTTAATCCTAAGCCCACACCTACCTCATTAAAATGCTTAGTTCAGTGTATCTATATTTTTATTTATTTACAGAAGACCTGTGAGTCAATAAAGAAGATGTTTGTTTATAAAAAATAATCAATAATTCCTTCTTGGAATTTATTTGATAAAATAAAAGACTGACTATGAATGAAACTTTTGAAAATTTGTAAAGCAAAGAATTGCCTTGTTATGAGGTTGACAAATCTTGTCATGTAAATAACCGAATAAAGGCCGAGGAATTCTATATATCGTTCCTTTATTGCCTAAACTATTAATTTATTTTTATGTTACATAATCTTAAATCATATTTAAGCAACAATGCGCAAATAATTTTGAACAATGGTCTTACAACTCTGTTGCTTGGAGTTCAGTACACCTCCTCTATATGGATTCTGCTAATTAAAACAAAAGTTTTGATAAATTTTTAAATATTACGTTGACCGCAAAACTAAGTTAATTAATTAAATGATTTTTAAAAACTTTTATTTCTGTTGTTATTGTTACTGAAACTAAGATGAACAGATCAGTTTTCATCAGTAAAATTATAACGAAATAATGATTTTCTTTTCCTTTTTTATATAAAAATGTACGCAATATTTGATACATTTTCAGTTTTGAATATTTACGTTTCTGAAAATGATAGCGGATGTACATAAAAATTATAATTTTTGGAAGCCCTGACTCTACATAGTAGCGTTATGCATTCTTCGAGTCAACTAAGTTCGAGTTTACTAATCTAGACCAATGCATTCCACTATTTTTTAGTATTAGCAGTCATTTTTCGCACATATTTCATTCCGATCATTTATGTCTAAGTAACATATTTTTTGCTCTTGGCTTTACGCAACAAAAAATAAACAAACAAATTTACATGGCTAACTGCACCACTCCTAATGAAACTTCTGAAGCTATTCTTTCCCTTTATTTTGTATAGCGATTAGGTTTGTGGAAGTGGGAAGCATGCAGGTGAGCTCTATCCTCACCGGGACTCGAACTCTGGACCTTCCGACTGTCAGCCAGACTTGATTCCTTATTAGCCATTATGCCATAGTCAAATTCAGGTGAATAACACAGTCTTCCATTTGTCAATTAACATCGTCATCATCTACCTTGGACATAATATCATTTTCCTTTCCGACTACAGCATTTCTAGTGCAACAGTCAGATCATTTTTTTCTTTTTTATGAATCTATTAGAGGATATTGTCTGGCTTATTTTTCTAATGCATGAGGATCTGGTACTCATGTCCAACTCAGTTGATTGCTTTAACTGAATTAGACAGCCAATTATTCTAAAACTCAGTTGATTGCTTTAACTGAATTAGACAGCCAATTATTCTAAAACGCAGTTGATTGCTTTAACTGAATTAGACAGCCAATTATTCTAAAACTCAGTTGATTGCTTTAACTGAATTAGACAGCCAATTATTCTAACTTTTAACAATATTCAGGGTGTTTCAGCAAAACGGTTACAAACCTTCAGGAGATAGAGAGTACACCTAGACGATTGAAAATCACATGGTCGGAAACTCTTTTCTGACGCGGTAGTGACAACACAAAACACAGGAGAGGAAATCCATGAATAGAGTAAGAAAACATTTTTATTACGCTTAGTACAGCTAAAATGTTGGGAATGTTAAATTTTGTCATACATTAACAGCCTAGATGTGCGTCTCCACCTGAGTACAACTGTTCTATATGAAAAAATACTCGGTGCCAATAATGCTAAATAAAAGATGACGGCACCAGATGTCTAATATAAAAATGGAGTAATACAGTAATTGAGTACTGCGACTATTAGCTGAGTCTAAAATACTGAATTTAATCACACTGTGTCGGCAAGGCTGATTAGAAAAGAACCCCTATAGGTGATCGTATAGTTTTGATAGTACTAGAAGCGTTGTGTACCTGCACTCGGGATTTGCCGCTGGAAATGGCTTTTTGGAAATCAAGTTCCCTGCTATTTTACTAGAAATCCTTCTTTTGTTATTTAGCCTACCATAGTAAAACATAAATTTCCAGACAGCGTGGCATTCTATTCAAATAACACAAAACTCACTTAATCATTTGAACTGCATTTTTATTTATTATGTATTTTCTAATTCAGGACAAAGCATAATTTTTTAATCCTTTTAATCCCCCGGGAGATAAAAAAAATAAAATTTAAGCAAGGTAATTAAAATATAACATTCTCCTTTACCTCGGCCAATTAGGCGGCGAGGTCATCTGTGTAAGAATACATTACAGTTATATCACATTTTTTTCCCTTGACATTGCTAGATTTCCGATATTCATTACATTAATTCTTATACTTCAAAAATTAACAAAACACTATCTTGGATAAACAGCAATTTAAGGAAAAAAAAGTTTCTCTAAAATGATAAGAGAAACAGGGCTCCTAGAGACCTTCGAGAAATCAGGCAACATAAGAAAGAAAAAACAAAATTCTTAAAAAGAAAAACATTTAGCTGTTAGGGTACAGGGATGGCCCGGAAAAGTGGAATAATTCCTCATAGTTCTTCGATTTCTCTGAGGTCACTATGTCAGGACTGTGTGTTTGGTGCATATTCTTGGTAAACATCTCCGTGAACAGCTTAAAGTCCTGATCTTGAACAGGGAGCTGAATGCAGCTATGTTCTGTGGTAGGATACTGTGACTAAGTTGGAGAATAACTGCACTTGAAAGGGATTTAAAATCCTCTTTTATTAAATCACTATTATTTACAACCCACTTCCCAACTCGGGAGGGATACGGAAAGTAAAGACCACACTTGGGTCTAAAATGAACAATCAGATAAATTTAAACTAAAGCTAAATAGAAACTAAGTAGTTGTTGCTCGCAGAGCTATAACGCGAGGTTGGCCTCTAACTAAACGATGCGTAGCAAGATTTAATAATACTGACGCACTTGGATTTATTTCAATAAGCAATCACGTAAACCGCTATGACTTAGAATTTAACTGCTAGCTAGTTAGGAGAACGTCGAATAGAATGATCGTGGTCTGAGACTAAAAGCTCTCTCACACTGAGAGGTTTCTACCTCTCGTTTAAATAGAACTTGGCTCCATTTCAAATTAGCATAAAGCTGAAAACGCGCGCTTCTTCTAACGGGAAGTTAAAATGAGAAGGGATAGAAAGACTTAAATTAAAATAAAACTTTGTTAGTTTAACTAAAACCTTACAACTAACTGGGGGTGTCACTCCTACGCATCGTCTGAGGTTCCGGCGAAGAACGGCAAAGAGCCTGTCAACCTCCGTATATCTCCTCCTAGTCTTCATAGATCAGCCGTCATGTGAAGGGCACTACCCGTTGATACAAGTTTTTCGTCAGTCACTAAGAAGGTTCTTTACGTCCACTCGAAAAATACCTTGTATCGGGGAAGCGGATGAGGCGAAAATCAATAATCCTTTAAAGCAAGCAAATACCATTCGAAAATCCATATCGTAGCGGGCCAGCGGATGAGGCAAAATCAAAATTAAAGGGGCAAATCCTTTAAGGCAAGGAAACCATGTCGACACTGCATGTCCTTGGACTTTCACAGTGTAGTAAGCCCCACCGGCCAGCACTAACATCGTAGACGCCCTACAAAAAAAAAAAAGTCAAGAGCGAAAACACGCCACGGGCAAGAGCGTAAGTCCTCATGGAGTCAGCAGCAGCCAAGAAGAGTAAGTAGCAAGAGGTCGAACACTCCAAATTTCTCTCTTTAAATGCAGACAAGCATTGTTTCCCAGATTTGGCAAAATTCGCCTCTCAAACGTTTCCATAGTCCAATTTTGTTTCCCAAAACCGGTCAAGTCTCTATGCGCAAGTCCGCTATCTATGGAAATTCGCCAATTTTCTCGGAACCGGCTCGCCAAAAATCCGAACATACTCCCGACCTTTTCCATTAACCTTCCTTTTTAGAAGTATACCTCATCACTTACACCCCCCTTCAGCTTAATTCCGAATAAAAGACCTAGCTTCTAGAATCCTGTGGAACTTTCCACGAGTGCGAAGAAGACAGGAAAAAAATGGCGCAAAATAAACGAATATCAGGCGGCCCTGTTTCTTGACATTAAATCAAAGTAACATATCATAATTAATTCATTACACTTCGTTAAATTTTTCTCTTTCACGTTATATTAGAAAATTTTAACGTAAATTTTTCTTGAGGCACTGGTTCACAGACTGTATTCCAATATATTAAGCGAAAATAAAAAATTAATCTCCTTCTAATAAAAATACACGCTTCTCGCTGAGGAAAAAATTAAACTTAATATCCAACCAATTCAGCAGAATACAGAAATTATTTAACTCGTAAAATCTCAAATTTTACTACATAACACAACAGATCTTTACCATTGGATCTGTAGAAGTGATCCGGTGCATTGGCCAACAAGATCGCCAGACCTCACTTGCATTAACTACTTCCTGTGGGCTACGTCAAGATACTGGTGCACGAAACCCCTGTTAATAGTGTTGAGGAACTTGTTGCACGCATCGTGGCAGCTGTTGCAGAATTTCCGGAGCACGCCTAGTATTTTCCACAACTCCGATATTCCATGTGCCGAAGATGTCAGGCGTTCATCCCGGGCTGGAATCGTAATTTTGAACGTCTTTGATGACTATCATTGTCTAATTTTGTTCTCATTTTTTGGTTTCTGCTGTACTAAGCATAATAAACATGTTTTCTCACCCTATTCGTCTCCTTTCGGTCTTGTGTTTTGTGTCGTCACTACCGCCCCAGAAAAGCATTTCCGACCATGCATTGCTATGTGATTTTCCCTCGTCGGGGTGTACTCTATCTCTCGGGAACATTTGTAAACGTTTTGCTGAAACACCCTGCATGCATATGCAATAATAATAAATGCAAGGAAAAGACGGAGTAGCGTCGATGCATAATAGCTATATAAGATAAAGAAACTTGGCAGTCGAGACGGTTTTAATTCCATTTTTATTTTCCAGTTGACGCTCGTGGCCACAATTACTTGACACTCTAATCTTGCCTATTCAAGAACATTTACATTTTGGAAAGAATTGCGATAGGAAGCGCGCCCAATGAAATAGTGACCAAGCAGCGAAGAGAGAGAAGCTGAAGGGCCTAGTTAACCAATATGGAAGCACACGAAGACAAAAGTTTTGGTTTGATTTAAAGTTTCAGTTCACAATTATTATGTGACCAGCGCTGCGCAGACCATGCGCAGAGGTCTAGAAATGACGAAATCTAGAGAAGTTATTACGATTTTTAAAGCAGAAAGAGAGAATTAAAGGCAATTAGGGGTTAGTTTAAATTATTATTTTGATTCACATATTTTTACCTTACATATACATGAATTTATAGGGCGGCTTGAAATTCGGCTTATACGTGAGTTACTGATCTAGGTCGATCTCACATAGACATAAATGCAAGAGAGACACAAATGCAAATAAATATATTAAACTTTTGAATTCATACTTACCTATTGTTTTTTGTACAAGTGTAGTTGCGACTAGAGCTACAGAATTGCTTCTGCCTTTCACATTTGACGCGTAAACGACCAGGACGTAAGATGTAGTAGGTGTTAACCCTTTTGCTTTAAAGACTGGTTTGACGAAACTTGTTAAATTATCTGTCATATGTTCGGCAACGGAATTATATATTTCCATATGGAATATTTGCGGCAAACTGCCGTTATAACCTGGCATGCATTCAACAGCCAGTGAATCAGATGTCAGATTAGTTACCACACAATCAAAAGGTGGCTCAGGAGTACCTGCAAATAGAATGGTAATTGCATTATAACATAGCGATATGTAATACAAACTGATGCATGCCTTGGTCTATTTCCTACTATAATCAAACCAAATATTCTGCAAACGCTGATAATTGCCTTTAAGTTAGAGTGTTAAATGCAGTATTATTACAAGTCTCTAATATTTCGATGCTGTACATGACATAGTATTCTACACAATAGCTATACGACGACATAGTATTCAGCACTGATACATAATGATTTGCTTCTATTAAACATATGATATTTAAACGTACATAATAATTAAATGCATATTATTACCAAACGCATAATGGGCGTATAATGATTTACAGTATGCTTCATTGCATAATTTTATTGTAAAATACAGTCAAAAGAAATTAATAAGGATAGCTGAAATCAAAAATAGAATCTGGCAGAACTAGTTGAGGTTAACAGAAGATAATAAGTAGAACTGTATTGTGAGGAATAGTAAACTAAACTGAAACGCAGTTTTAGTAAATAAAACCTAGACATATTTTATCGATATACCATGTTATGGTATATTGTTTAAAGGATAATTCTTGTAATAATTTAGGAATTTTTTAATTTACATAACAGTTATTTCACGTCTAAAATATTTGTTGTCACTTCTCTTTTTTCGTTGCTCGAGCTATATAAGCGAAGGTTTGAGATTGTTAAGTCAAAGCGTATTCTACCTCTTGAAGGCCACATTACTAGGTTTGCTTTTCTAGTTCCTGTTTTCGACGTTGCATTATTTCTTGCCGGTTGTTAAATTCATGCCGGTGAAGTCCTAGCCAATTTTGCGATTAGATTGCTCTGTATATCCTTTGGTTGTGTAGTTATTTAAATTTAGCTTACCTTTCTATTTGAACTCCTACCATAAATTCTGGAGCATGTGTAAGCATCAAGCGTTCATTTCATCTATATAAGTTTTAAATAACAGGTCTTTTACACCTTCTCATCATATGTAGCAAGTCGAAAGACTTTTCAGACAGTAACTGCTATGCGAGTCTCTCTACATCATACACTTAATTTTTCAGATAGTTGACCTTTATAGTGAAGCTGTATAAACATTTTGCATTCATAAAGGTTTTTAACTTGAAACTCGAAAGCTATTCGTAAACCAAAAATTCTACATTATAGAAATTTCTTTCATTTGTGCTGCTTTCGTGTTGTTCTGAGCGCTTATTATTTTTATGAAGTTTCTAAACATTTATGTGCAATATTCTTTTTTGCACAAAATCACTTGCTGAAAACTTCAAAAAGAAAAGGATGTATTTTATTTATTTTTTCTTCGAAAAGAAAAGGATGTATTATTTATAGATTGGGGATTTAATACATAAAATATAATCAAATTTTATTTTCAGTGATAATTACCCAGTGGTATTATATTCCAGTATATATTACCAGTATTACATTCAGTGATGATATATAATTAATCCCCGTATTTAGTAGATTTCTATGACGTGCTATGTTTTGTGACTCGGAACTAACTATACGGAATAACTGACTGGTACAGAAAATGAGGTTTAATTAAAAAAATAACAAAAATAGCATTTTCCCTTTTCTTTAAGTGAGCTTATTAAAGTACAAATTACGCATAAAAACGCTGCTTATAAATAACAAAAAGGCGGAACTTAGTTTTTTTTTTCCTTTGGCAATCACTATTAAAGAAAAGCATGCTCTTTCGGGCTAAATATCGATATATCTCGAGTTTTTTCTGAAACAACTTCATTTCTATTCTTTTTTTAAAAGAAATCTATTTTCTTATGTTTGTGTTTAGTTGTTAGATCTTTGCATAAATACCACTTGAAACAAGGCAGTCGTGAAGCTCTATTTTGAAATTTTTCGCTAATTTTGTAAATAATAATGAAATATAAAAATACAACTCCGAATTTTTAGCTTAAGTTCACGCTATTTTGTACACCCTTTGTTGCACAATTTTGAAATAGTTACTATTTTTTATCACTATTTTTTTTGAAATAATGTTCTTCAACTCAAGCCATTTCTATTAGATTTACGTAATCAATCAAGCTCTTTCATCGACCGTTTTTGCATATTTCAGGATGAATAATGAGATGTCATTTCTCTATAACTACTTAAATTTTTCTCTACTAATAAATTTTGTACATTTTTAAGTCCAATAATGCTAAAATCCTTCCGTTCATGAAGTTGGCACTGGTCCTTTTCACATCACAAATGGAAACACTTTATTTTAACCTCTATATTAGTTTAAAACATTCACACTTGTTAACATTTTATGCACATATTTGTAGAATTTACCTTAACTTAAAATTTCAGTTTAATAACCTTCTCCTCTACATATGTTAAAGTGAAACAAGTTAAATGGATTGCAGTGCTCTGAGAAGTCACCCATTTCTGAACTGGTTACCGAAAAACCGTGCTATTAGATTAATCGAAATCGTATTATTTAGACAAAACAAAACTGCTCAGATTTTATGTGTATCCTGCTTTTTACCACCATAAAAACAATCTTCAAAACATTTTCCACGTTTCTGCTCTCGCGGGTGACTCTTTAGAGTGACTCAGGAGAGTGTACTCTTTCTCATACTTAAAGTTCATTAATGATGTTAGAATACGCTAACTCGTAGATGTATGCTGTAATGGGATAACAAGCTGAAGACTAAATCTGTTAATTGAAAACACTCCTGGGAGGCCACAAACATATAGAAAGTCCCCTTTGGCACCAATTTGGTTCTCCAAAGTAATTTTCTCTTAGAAGATATCAAAGCATTGCATAATTATTACGACCGATCTTCAGAACCTAAAAGCCAAGAGTAACGGCTTTTGTAAATGCTGTATTTAAATGTGGAATAAGATCAACCATCATTCGGATGTTTGTCACGTCACTAGCGGAGCTCACATTAATATTCATTGAAACAAATTTACTGAAGGAAAAACTTTGTCAGTTTTCCTTTGTAATGTGTGAAAACAGAAATGTCCAAGATAAATATTTTACGAAGTACAGTTTTGTTATTTCGAATATTTTTCACTTACACATTATCCACATAAACTTTCTCACTCTTAAATAATAAGAAGAGCACTTTTCAGTTATGTGCTTTGTTCTAGGGATATGAAAAGCCTTTTCTTGTAAAATTTACGAGCATCCGGACGAAGTTCTTTTGTTTGGTACCATTTGAAAAAGATATTCTTGTGTATTTTTTGAGAGAATGACGTTTTGTGGCTTCGTAACGTGACGTTCCTTTTAAAATTTAAGAGATTTTAGAAGGAATTAGTATATTTTTTAGCACATAAGAAGTATTTTCTCGTGAGGTCTTAAAGTGCTGACAAATAACTCCTTTCTTTGTATTCTAGTGGCATGTTAATACTTATAGCACTGAAAGAAAATTAATAGTACACCAAAAGGGACTTATTTATGCCACATCTTTACTGTCAGGTTTTTACTGTCAGATTGCGAATGTGTTCTTTCAAATATTTTCTTAATTCGTATATTTTCTTAATTCGTAGAATTTCTGTATTCTTTCAAATAATAAAAAAAAAGATATATACCTAGCTCAGATACGAATTAAAATTATTTTTAATTATTGATGTCCAAATACGCTTCATAAAAAGTTATTGAACAAGCATGCGAAATGATAAATTAATTTGGAAAAAAGTCCGTAATAGGAATACGTAATATATGACGTAATCATCTTTCTATTAGTAATACTGATGAATCGTTTAATCTGTATTATCAAGTAGTATTATATCCTTGGTTGCCCAAACGGGATAGTGGTTAGCGACGCTGACTGCTGTGCCGAAGGGCCTGAGTTTGAATCCTAGGGAAGGCATGGATGTTCGTCAGTGTATAGTATCTGTGTGGCTTGGGGACACTCTAAATATGCGGCGAGCCGAAAGTCTCCTCTCAAGAGGTTGTGGTAGGGTAAGAGGGTGGGGAATCCATGCATTCAACCACCCCCGGACCATTCTCTTCCAAAATTAGGGGTGGAATTGGGCAAATTTGCACTGTCACCTGTATGGCGCCCAAGGCTCTTGACAACGACGAGCGCAATATTTCCTCCTTGCTACGATGAATTTCGCGAGCTTGCTCTGATATCACACAAGCAAGAGCAGTCACATCAACAACAACAACATTATTGTTGCTCTAAAACAAATAGAACGTGTTTAACTGATGCGTAATTGATAACTGTCCTCGCATATGGACAAAAAATTCATCTAGCAACTGCAAGATTCGAATTCACTTCTTGATGGGTGTAGAGCTGATGTTTTATGATTTTATTATGACAAAATAGTGATTTTATAATTGGCTCTCAATTAAAATATGAATAATAATAATTTACCGTGACCTTGATTTAGTGGATTAGATTTCTTTTCCTTCCACCAATCGCAACTTGAGAAAGAAAAGAGGAACGTAAGAAATTAAAATCGTCCCTCATTTGCATTCTCTAAGTACAATTGTCAGCATATCTAATTACAGTTTGAAACACTTGAGTTTAATTTCCAATGAAATCTCGGTTGGAATTTTAAGATTTTCTACTTCAAAACAAGCTAATGGCTACAATATACCGTAATTGCCTGACAAGAAGGCAAAATGTTTATTCGGAGTAAATTATAGACAGCTCTTGAATGTGGCAGTTTTCCAGACCACATGGATGATTAATGCATTACTGCAAAGATAATGGAAAAATAACGAGACTACTCGAAAACATGGAAGCCCTAAGCTATAGCCTTTCCTAACGTCAACTGTAACATTTTTATGCAAAAATTAGTGTTGGAATAAATGGTTAAGAAGTTATAAAAGAGCAAACAATGAAAGAGATAAGAAATTTCAATACTTCCTAATGATTTCAGTTGCAACATCATTATTCACATTACCTTAAAAACAGTCTCTCAAGCCCATACAAAATAATATCTTTTTCTTTACAATTCGATGAGATGAGTACTAATTAATGTCATAGTCTACGAGCCAAAAAATTAAAATCATGAATAAATAAACCAGCAATTGCATTTCTAAACTTCCAATTTAGTTAAGAGAAGGAAATATGCTTTACAGTCGGTAATATATCGAATTCCATCTAGGCTTTGTTAGTCGTGACTTTCGTTTAAAATTATGAATTAAAGTTTCATTCATTTTATTTATAAAGTGATTACGATTATAGCAGCTTTCAGGAGAAAGCAGCCACTCCAGTCGTTATTAGAGTTTGAATAACAAGGCGATAAACCAGATATAGGCCCATGAGACTTTAGACTTTAATATTACATTGGGATGTGAGATCTTATAGTCGATTGGTCAAACGGTTGTTTCAAGACGTTATTGTTGAGAGTAGGTGTGGATCATGATTCTCGTACCTATATACTGTCAATGAAACTAGTCATGGAGTTACTGAGATGATTTTCGGGTAACTGGTTTAATCTATAGAGTACCTTATATTCATTCAGAGAATTTTGGATTTTGAGAGAGAGTATGTTTCAGGTATTGTGCACTACGCGGCTAGTTTCTGCCCGCTGTAGCAAATATAATTATTCGGCTTTGCGTTCTCTTGCCGCCAATACTTGACAAATTTGACACTCCAGTAAATTACTGAGATAGCTTCTAACTTATTAGTATTTAATTGTGTAGTCTTAGGCTACTGCTCAGCCTTTAAATTTATTAACTGTTCTTATTTTAATTTGCCTTTCCAAAAGCTGTGATTATTGTAGCAAAATGTCGTGCTTTTATGCTCAAAGTTCTGTTTAAATAAAAAGTTTGCTTATAACCTTCGTAAGACTTTGTCATTTATCTCAGACACAGCGATAGCTCGTATAATGTCTGTTAGGGTTATAAACCCTACAGACCTAAACTAACAGTACTATATCAAGTGTAACCCTATAAATTAACTATTCGAATTTATTTAGCGGAAAAGTGATACCAACTAATGCACAAAAATACATAAATTCATCCAAAGAGTAGCTAAGATTTAAATAGGTTAATTATTTGTTAAATTATAGTTTTCAGCTTTGTTTATTAAAAACGAAATAATTTAACTTAGTATAATAAAATCACGTTTGAAAGAGTAGACCTGTCTCGTATTTTAAGCCAAGCATTTGCCGAAATCTTATCATGAGCACTTTAAGTGTTTAAAAAAAGAAAATCTGAAAAGATTCAGATTTTAACGTCTTGCCACTAACATTTGTTAAGACCTTTTTATGCTGTCGTTGAGTACATAGTTTAACATTCTGCTCTTGGACACTTCTGTTAACGCAACTTTTTTTGTTGTTTTTATTATTAAATTTTATTATCAAATATCGTTTTATTCGCATTTAAGGTACAAAACATTTAACAGTACAGTGATCAAATCTTTAAAAGCAGCTTTTGTTTTTATAATGCCCTATACAGTATTTAGTGTTGCTACTAATGTTTTTCAGGATTTTCTCAATTCATCATATCAATGCTCAGTTTTCTCAGTAAGATGATTTACTCAATACGTTTTATCTTTTATTATTAACTTTATTAACCATAATTTTCTTCGAGCTTATTAAACATGATTTTCTTCGCGTATGCGTCACATAAAATTCAACAGCAAACTCACAAAATAATTAAAAACATCATAACTTCAGAATTTCAGATAGAGTGCAAAGTATTGCCATAATTGTTTTTATAACCCATAAATTAGTTCTTTAAATATAATACATGGCGGTAACATTTGGCGGCATCACCTTTTAAACTGAAACGTAATACGGACAAAAAGGTAAGGATCGAAGCGTAACACCTGTAGTGGGGGGACAATATGGTTAATAGTGAAACATTTTACGCATTTATAGAAAATATTTTGATTATATTCAGATTCTAGTAAATAATCATTTCAGAGAAATTAAATGCATTTTTTGCCCGTAGTCATAACAGGATCCATTTTCAGCACTTGGCTATCTATCTATTTATCTATCTATGAGAATTGGATTTTTGGAGAATTGATTCTATCTATAAGAATATTAATTCTATTATATTATCATCTATAAGAATTAATTATACCTATAAGGCGGTATCTAAGAACTATATCTATAAGTGATATGTGATGATATTAGTGATGTGTGGATGAGTATCTACTATTGACCTTTAGTTTTACAAGACTCATGACAAATTATAAGATAACTGCAAACAAATTCCAACATAAAATGCAAAAATGCATTGATATAGAAAGATTTTATGGGGAAATCATAATGAAAGACTATACCTCAAACATCTCTTTCATCGCAACGCTCTAAATGCTTCACCCTTCTCTCATAATGTGATAAAATCATCTCTTAGTCAGTGAGTGTTATAAGTCCTTGAGATCATTTTCTATGCGTAAATGTTTCATATTTTATGATTCAATTTCTTGCGTAATGCAAATTAAATTATTAATTTGTGAATGTAATAGAAAATGCAGCATCTATCTAGAGAAGTTATAGCGTAAAACATTCTGTTTCAAAATGGAAAAACAACTCATTAAAACATTTCTTCAATTCCACTTTTTAAACTATCTAGTCTTTATTTACTTTTACAGCTACTGCAATCTCATTTGGCTTCCAATCAATATGAATGAAACCTTCACTCTTATTCGTATATCGAACTAATTTAGCAGATACTGCTCTTTTCGTAAAGTATTGATCATATTTTTTACTTATCTTTCATTAAACATGGAGATTCACGGGATTATTCAATAAAAGTTCGAGTCAAAATCGAAAACTTAGCTGATAAACCAAAAAGAAAGTAGAGAAGTAATGTGAAAGAAAAAAGAAATGTTGCGACTTCTTGAACTGGCTAAGAATATCTATGCCTCGTAATTAATCATCTTTCGCATCACCATCGAATAAGAACTTCGTTTATTATCACAGATTGGAGACCGTACAGTTCGGTGATCAGCTGTTTCTTTTGATATCTAATCAGGCTATTAAGATGAATGGGTACTTAAGAGTGGAAAAAAGAATTTTCCTTTCTTGGTTTTCATTTTCATTTTTATGATATTTTGCACTTAACTCTTGCACTGCACATTTAATACAGAAATTCAGTAATTATAATTTTGTAAATTTCATAAAATCACTTTGTTATAAATAAATAAGGGGTGAATTAGATTTACTTGAAATTTTTCACATTCACAAAGATTTATCTTATTTAATTAATGACCTTTAAGTTCAATCCAGTATTTCATATCGCTTTTAAAATTCTATTAATTTAATTTCACAATTTCGTTACTATTTTTGACCACAGATGGCGCTACACTCTCGTTTGCTTTACTGCCGCAGGATATAAATAAGACCCTTGGGTCCGTTCTTTGCTCCTGATGAAGAGGGACCTATAACTCTTTGCCTTCGAAATCGATTGAATTCCTCACTAAATCTATGCCAAACACAAGGTTACTGCTGTGAAACTTTTAATTAATGAAACATTTTTGGAATTATAAATTTAGTAGTCCCTTTATTGTATATTTCTTAAGGTAAACTGATTATAAATAATAATTTCGTGAACAAGGGTACCAAAAATTATAGAATTATACTCAGCGGGCTAAATCATTGTGATTCCACCATGATACTACGACTCATAATAAATGCTGTTATTTCTTTTAACTTTAAAGCATAATACTCGTTGTTTTTGAGTTTTATTCAGAAAAGCATACACAAATACGAAACTTTATGCAATGTTTTGAATATTTGAAGACAGAAAACAGACAGACTAAAGGTATTTCAGATTTCCTTTTCATCCGTTTTAGCTATTTTCATTGAAATTAGCTACTGATTTTAAACACAGTAAACTGGGAAAGGAAGAAAATGAGATATAATAGTCTTCATAATGATGCAAAACGCTTTCATATTAGTGAACAATACTGCAGTAATTTGGGGTGGAAAAAACTAGTCATTTTTACTTCGTTATACGAAGTAAAGGAAGTATTGTTATCTCGAAAAATTTCGGGTGTCATATCAATGAAAATATCCCTTTTGGCGGCTTTCAAATTCATTTAGACGCCTTTTTTGCATGTACAGACAGAATAAAGGGCTATAGATTGCTAAATGGGTTGTAAAATGGATTCAGAAAGAACTTTCTTCGTGACGTCTGTACGCACGTACGTATGCATGTATCTCGCCTAACTCAAAAAACAACTAAATGTAAAATGTTGGAATTTTGTATATGGGACTTCTAGAAGATGTAGTTATACAACCTGTTTTTTTGTTGCAATCGGTGGCATCAAACGTATCTATATATATGTTACCGCTAAAGTGCGAAAATCAGTTATTCTGCAGACTAATTGCGGTGATCCATAAAATTGTTTCATTTCTGAAATTACCTAGATAATCAAATTACTGCAAATTACTTAATCTCCACATTACCTACAAGATACATGTTAAAGTGGAAATAAGATCTTTGCTTTAACAACAACAACATTTCTCTACTCTTAAATTAACGTAATGTAATTTTAGAAATCAATTAACAAAACTTGCAAATTTATTATAAATTAATAAAAATTATATTATTATAAATTTTCCAGGAACAGTTTTGATGGTTTGACTATCGATCCATCCTCCTCAGCTGCCAAAATGCAAATGAACGAGATAAGATAAGACAAGAATGGCTGGACAAGGAATTACGCTTTTCAAGATACAATAAAACTAAAACATAATTTCCTTAAAGGCTAAAGGTAAAGATGAATTGGAATTAGGGTCGTTAACCAGAGCAGAAAGATTTTTCGAATGTGAAACGCATCTAGAAAATCTAATTACTAATGGAAGACTTTTTTGAATCATTTTGGCAGCAGAAAAATGGAAAGTGTGATTTTTGGACCAACAGTGCTGGACAACAAGGACTTCTCTGCTTCCGTTTTACTAACAAAAGCCTCATGTTTTTTAACGCGAAATTTAAAGGCTATCTTAGTTTGACCAATGTAAATTAAACCATGTTCTCAAGGAATCCTGTAAGTACTTCAGAAATTTATATCCGGGATGGGGTCCTTAAGTATGGCACTCGGAATTTTATTGATAGGAGAATAAACGACCCGAAAGTTAAATTTCTGTAAAATATGTGCAATTTTATATCTAACTGATGGAAAGAAAGGAATGAGAACAGAATTCTTGTGATCTCCTAAAACAATAGTGTGCGTTTTGGTGTGTTGAGATGAGAATTTTATCTTTTGTCTTAATTGTTTTAAAATAAAAAATAAAATTATCTGATGTGTATAACATATGACTTCCTTGTACGGCCTATTAAATTATAAATTTTTTTTGCTGAACTTCATTTAAATTTATTTTCTCGAATTTCATTATATTTACATTTCTCATTCAATCAATTCAGTTCTGACTTTGCGGCAGTTGAAAATTGCATAAAAACTCAAAACATTTGCATTAAAAACTATAAAATACAGAATAGCGTAAAACACTAAATACAGTTAAAAACAGTTAAAAAAACTGTTTTTGCAACTGAAATTAGAGTTTGTACGCAAAAACAAGCAATTCAGTAAAGGACAGGAAGACATTATTGGTTAATAATGTTGGGTGAAAATATAGTCAATAGCAACTGCGTTTACATAATTTAGTTCTTGATCAAGAGCCAATTTGCAGAAGCAAAATTGAAGAGCACTGAAAACAACGGAATAAAATGAAACTAACTTCTGTTTAGTCCCCGCCCTCGGATGACATGATTTGAAGTGTGGTAGAAGGCAAACCGATGAAAGTGAAACAAACCTATGAGGAAAATTCTTGATTCAGCACTTTACGAAAATACCCACTATCCTACCCGGCTCGGCGAGCTCTGAGTTTTTATACATATATTCGTCAATTGGCAATTGAATCATGTTAAGTTCTGATGAAGGTTTTCATGCCTTTAGTTTATCTGCATGCAATAGTTGTAGAATTATCAACAATTTAAAAGCGTCGCTAGGCCTAACGAGGGCGCCATTTGTTTAAATTTGAAACTCTCAGTAGAATAGTGAAATAATTTTAGTTGTTACACTAACTTCAGTGTCTTTTTGCACCATGGGACCAAAAGACAGCTTTCAATTTTGTGCACCAAAAATTTTGGTCTTCCTGTCCTTTACTGAATTGCTTGTTTTTGCGTACAGACTCTAATTTCAGTTGCAAAAACAGTTTTTTAACTGTTTTTAACTGTATTTAGTGTTTTACGCTATTCTGTATTTTATAGTTTTTAATGCAAATGTTTTGAGTTTTTATGCAATTTTCAACTGCCGCAAAGTCAGAACTGAATTGATTGAATGAGAAATGTAAATATAATGAAATTCGGGAAAATAAATTTAAATGAAGTTCAGCAAAAAAAAATTTATAATTTAATAGGCCGTACAAGGAAGTCACATGCTCTCCACATCAGATGATTTTATTCTTTATTTTAAAACAATTAAGACAAAAGATAACATTCTGCGGAGGAAGTGCAATTCGATATATGAAAATTATTAAGGATAAACTGTCAATTACCTAATTTTTTGTATGTAAAAATTAATAGCTGCACTTCCCTGTGTAGATAAAGGAAAATCAGTATACTATATTAAAAGCTAACTTTAAGTTCTTTAATTAATCAATCAAACGTAAAGTGGATTATTACACACGTTTAACTTTTTCTAACGTAATTTACAATTAAACGTATTCGTAGCGCCATTCAGTAAGATTTGTAGCATATCATCAGCGTAGTTTGTTGCTAATGTATGTAATTTGTTAACTGTTCTGATGTAACTTACTCTTTTAAAAGTAGAACTACCACGATAGCAATTCGCAGAAGTAATAGACAATTAAAGATTGTTTAAAATTATTGAAACATAATATAATTACATTTTAAAATTATTTTTTAAAACTTCATGTAGCACGTCACGCAATTCTGTTTCAAGTTGGAGTGATATTTAAAAAATAAAATTAGATAAAATTAGGATATTGTAAGACGCATGTCGTATTTTCCGTTGTGTTGTGCCTGACATGTAGTATAAAGTATTTTCAAACTATGCAGTAATCCGTTTAAACTAAATTTAAGACATGCAGTAATTAAACTTTTTGACGGAGAATATAAAACAGTTCTCTATCACGCTGTTTCTTACAATGTACTTATTGCATTCCCCGCTCTGCTAAATTTCAGTGGAAGAAAGAGGGAAAGGCATTAGTATTTTTAAACTTTCATGCAGTTAAACTGCTATTTTGTTTTGAATAAACGCAGAATTACTTATTTTTTTAAGCCATTCATCTTTAATTTTACAGCAACACATTAGAAAGGTTTTGCATTTTCTCTATATTTCCTAACTTAATTCCTTTCTGAAATTTAGCAGAAACATCTTGTGCTCGTGAGAGATCAAATTTACTTTTAGATTTCCTGGAAAATTTAGAATAGTATTTTCTGTTGCATGAGATTTAATGATAGATACCATGACTTTAAAATGTGTAGGGTTTTCCTTAGTTCAAATAATCAATTATTAGTCCAAAGGGGCTTTGTCCCTGAAGGGCTGTTGTTTTCGTTTTGCGATTTTGCGTTGGAAACATTAAAAGTTTGAATTACTTTTCAAATTGTTGCCACAAAATATTGCCGCCCTGTATTGTATTTTAAAAAATTAAATAATGAAGAATCGGCTTATGTATATTTCTCTAAATGTGATAAAACAACGGTACCTAGAGCCATCCAATTTTGTATAACTTACGTTTCCACTCGAATATGCGCATCTGGAAGCCCAAATTTGGAATTTGTTTTATTGTCTCTAAATATAATAAAACAAAGGTCTGTGTGT
>KK121262.1:277155-288327 GCA_000611955.2 Stegodyphus mimosarum | reverse complement strand
GATTTTTGGACACGTTGAACTTTAATCCTTTCGACACCTTTTAAAAAAAGAATTTTGGAAAAATAATAATATTTTGTATTTTTTTAAATTTTTTTAAATGAAGCTTCCGAATACACTTCTCACATCTCAGATAATTTAAAATGTAGTTTTGGCAACAATTTTCCTTTCTTATTGTTGTTGATAGATTTTTGATGAAATTGCATCATTTTGAATAGTTTCATTCTTTTAAAAATTTCGCTTTGGCAACAATTTTTCATTGTATTTCTTATGTTACTGCTTTTAAGAGGCTGAAAAGTTTAAGAAATTAAAAAGTTGTTTCTTTTTGCAACGGTAAATTGTTTAATTACTTTATTAGGATAATTAACATTTGTATCAAGGGATATTGCTTATTTCATTGTAATATTATGTTTTAATTATGTATAATTTTAATTATAAAAAAGTTTTGCATGAATTTTTTAATTTTTTGTTTTTTGAGTTTCTTTCACGTTATTTTTTGCTTATTTCACTGTTTGTAAGATATTGAAAAGTTTTGCATGATTTTTTTGCATGAGCCAGTGCACCTCGAAGCGAGGTTTTCGAAAAACGAATTAGATTTTTTTTTTTTTTTTTTTTATTTTATGTTTTCTGACGAAATCGTGTCATTTTAAGACATAATGGGCTATAGCAAAGCGAGATTTCACTCTATTGAACAGTTTAAGAAATTGAAAGATTGTTTCTTTTTGCAAAGGTAAATTGTTTAATTTATTTATATATCTATATTTAATAGGACGAGTCTTTCTGTGTGTTTAGGTGTCTTTCGTTCGTACTGCGCGTAAGCTAATAGATCCAGGCCTATGAAATCTGGTACACAGGATGCATCTAGACAAGAGCCAGTGCACATCGATTTTTCAAAATTCGAATGAGTTTTTTTTTAATGAAATTGTATCAAATTGATGATTTTCTGTCATTATATAAACAACAATGGCACGCAGCCATTGTTGCTGATATCAGCACTATTGCCACCCGGAAAAATGAGGGCGATAATTCTGTGCAGTTTTTAAATTTAATGTTTCTCTTGGATACTGGACGTTTGTGTAGAAAAGGCAGCAGGAAGTTGGTTAATTTATTTATTAGGATAATTAATATTTGTATTAAGGGCTATTGCTTATTTCATTGTATGCTTTTTTATATGTAATGCATTTTTAACTGAATTTTTTTTCCGTTGTTGTTTGCTTCTTTTTCGATAAAATTCTTCTGCAGAGTAAAATTCTGTGCAGTTTTCAAATTTAATGTTTGGTATTCTCTTTAGGCATTTTTTTGGTACACTTAAAAGCCAGACGAAGGCTGGCCGCGCAGCGGCTAGTCTATTTCATATTTTGTAAAACTTTAACGAATTTTTTGATGAACAAACTCAAGCGATATAAAAGCGAGCAATGGCAACACTGTACCGGGAAAAATAACTTTTTGTCTCCAGCGCACGGAAATGTTTATCGGAAATTCTAAAAATGTACTCATTTTAAAATTATTTTGCGATATTGCTGTTGAACTGAATTTTATGTTTTAAGTACGGAGAACATGATATTTAATAAATAAAGGTAACACGAGAAACGTTAAAAACGTCCCTTTGGGCGTAATTTAAAATCTGAAACATTTCAGATTTTTCTTTTTTTAATTCTTTTCTGAACTTCTCAACATCCCCACGCATTTCCTCGCCAGGATGTTAATCTAAAGTTAAGTGAAGTGAATATTTAAACAGGTGAATCTTGGAGTTTATTCAGAGCGTGTTTTCGTTAGCTAGCGCACGTTACAAATCTGTCCTTGCTGTTACGCGGAATTGCTGATATGCCTTTTTCGCCATTTAAATAATTATCACGCCGGGTAAGCTGTCGAGTAAACCTAGTCTTAAAGTGCTAGTCCAGCACTACTCTTTAGCCTTGAATTTATTGTGTAACGATTCTTATGTTCCACCGCAAATTGTCGGTGTTAATGTAAAGCACGAAGTACGTGCCTTTCTGATAATAATAAAGGGTTAATTTTACCCTTCTGAGTTGGTATCATTAAAGCTGTTCGAGAAGTCACCAGGTTCTTTAGTAGAATCTCGTAGAGTTTATGTGGCGAAAGAGAGTACGATCCTATAAATGTAAGGCAGATATTTTGGTTAATGAAGTTATCGGAAATTTTTAGGTTTTAGGATCCATCAGTTAAGAAATCTACCATTTTAAGTTTTTTAAAAGTAGTTAAAAATGCATTATTGAAAGAATCGATTAATACTTTCTCTGCCTCCAGCTTCTACCTCCCCGCGGCACTGAGCGCAAGATTCTGTTCGAACAAGGTCTCTTTCTTTCGCTTAATGCTTCAGGAAGTTAGAAGCATTGGTGATGGGCGTGACATCCAAGTATATTTCACAATAATTCATGATTGTGGGAATAACTAATATTTTGCCACACCATCAAATATCTGAAGCTTTATTAGGATCAATTGCTGGATCTTGGAGAAAAAACATTGCATTTCTGTTATAGATTAAAAAAAATTCAGCCTAAGGCAACAGTTAAAAGATCAAAAGAAAAAGATACCGCCTTCGTACAAAAGAAGGAAAGGAAATAAAACAAACAATTTACGAGTACAAACATTGCAGAGATAAACCAGGTTATAGTGTGTGGAATGCTTTGACAACTACCATTCTTTATTGCAGAGCAAAAGCTATTTTTATGTTTCGTTTCTTTTTCTCATAACAGACGTCTTTCCTATTATGAATTTATTTACGCTAAATAAAGTTTTTCTAACTTAATATGATATATTATATTATGTCAATAAAAAAATGTTTTAAACTAAAATAAATTTTCTTCGGGAAAAAATAATTCAACAGTGGCTCCGACAGAGTATCTAATACACGGGAATGTTGTAATCACTGTAAACAACTCCGATCGAGGCTTAACAGTTTTCATAACATTTTACTTCAAATACACAAATTGATTAAAATTTATGAAAAGAGTTATTAGAAAACAAATGACTTGATTAGCAAAACACGATTGGACACTAAGTATGATCACTCATATCAGAAGTGGCAGCCAGTGTGTTTTAGAAATCTTTATTAATTAAAAATCAGGCGAAACAATAAATTGAATAACGCAGTTAGTTTTAAAGGGTTGTAATTTATATTGAAAAAGTTTATCAGGTATTTCTCCCGCTTTCTTCGCATGCCTTCGTGGTGTAGTGGTCAGCACTCTTGACGCGTAACCAAGAGGTCCGTGGTTCGATTCCCGGAGAACGCGTTGCTCATTTTTCAATACTCCTTCTTCAAAAATACCTAATGACTCTACTCTGGCGTCCGAACTAAAAAGGTGTGGATGATGATTCTCCACCATCAGGATTGGGTCCCCAAAACCTCAGTCGCCCTTTAAAAGGGAAAGTATATAAGGTATTTCTCCCGCCTTCTTCACATGCCTTCGCGGTGTAGTGATCAGCACGCTCGACGCGTAACCGAGAGGTGCGTGGTTCGATTCCCGGCGGAGGTGTTGCTCATTTTTCACAACTCCCGCTTTTAAATAAATAGCTAATGTCTCTACAAGTTTTACTTACTTTACTAACCATCTCTTTAATTTTTTTCTAAATTTTAGAGAGAAAAAAATAATTTTGTTCCAAACGGTTGGCATCGCCATTACCTGAAAGAAATTTCTTGCTCATTTACCATAAATTAGAACATGTTTGGTATCAAAAACACTATTATAGCTAGTTGCAGTATTTCAGTTTATTGGCTGGATTGAATCTCCAATTAAGCTTCAAATGAGTTTTTTTTTAGTCTGATAGTTGAGTTCAGAATTTCATTATTATGAGAAAATAATTAATTGTCCTTCTATGTTTGAGGCTTAACTATTCACCATCATCGAAAGACGCGAGAATTCTAATTTCTTTAATCAGTGGATCAAAAAGGAGAGAAAACACCTGGCAAACCCTTTCTGATCAAATAATTTTGGTACTAAATATGACGTTTAAATTTTATCTTATTTCCATGCGTACCTTTGTCACTAATATTAAACTCTTTATTGGTAGCAAAGACGGGCTAATTCCAACCTATTCTATTCCGATTACTAATCAATTTTGGCTTAAATTAGTTCTTCAGAATTGATAGAAAATTTAAATTCATTTTTATCTTATAAGGTAATTTTCCCGCCTTCTTACCCTGCCTTCGTGGTGTAGTGGTCAGCACGCTCGACGTGTAGGTCCGTGGTTCGAGTCCCGGCAAGGGCATTGCTCAATTTTTCATCTCTCCTGCTTTCAAAAAATACCTAATGTGTCTACAGTGGTGCTCAAATTAAAAACGATGGTAGATGTTGGTTCTCGACTATCAGGATTTCTCCATTGGGTCCCCTAATTCCCAGTCGCCCTTTAAAAGGGGGAGTATACAAGGTATTTCTCACGCCGTCTTAGCATGCTTTCGTGTTGTGGTGATCAGCACGCTCGGCGAGTATTCGAGAGGTCCGTGGTTCGAGTCCTGGCGAGGATATTGCTCAATTTTTCATCTCTGCTGCTTTCAAGAAATACCTAATGTCCTTTTGTGGCGCCCGAACTAAAAAAGGTGGTGGATGATGATTCTCCACGACCAGGATTTGTCGATTGGGTTCCCTAATCCCCAGTCGCCCTTTAAAAGGGTTAGTATATAAGGTATTTCTCCCGGCTTAGCATGCCTTTGTGGTGTAGTGGTCAGCACGATTGGGGCGTATTCGAGAGGTCCGTGGTTCGAGTCCCGGCGAGAGCACTGCTCAATTTTTCATCTCTCCTGCTTTCAAAAAGTATGTGATGTTTCTACAATCTGATAGATAGCTTCAAGAACTTAGAATACTAGATGTAAATATTAACCTCTTCCTCTACAAGTACACTTTCTGCAGAAAATTAATAAACTAATCTTAATGATGTATAAAACATGCGTTCAGAGGTCATCCAATGCATTCTTAAAGCAAATGAAAAGAGATAAAACTCAGCCTCGTGATCTCAAAGATATCGAAAAATTAAATTCAAGGCTTATTCAGAAGTGAAACGTGGTTAAACTTTTACAGTCATTCAAAGGCAATGGTATTTAGCACTTAGTTTATCTATCTCAAAGCGACTTAATTAGTTCTCATTTAAAATCTTAACAGTTGGTTTGTTTGGATGTGGGCTTTGAAATGACAGATTAGTGTTATCAAAAGGAATTAATTATATAAATGTACATATAATTTATTCCATCTTAGAACTTAAGGTGGAATGGCAGTATATTTCGTGGTGTCGTATTACTTTATTTATTGAAACTTACATTAATGAGGAAGCTGAAATTAATTCCAAGTTTGAATTCTGTTTGGAAAACTCTGCCAAATATGTGCGTAAGGCTCCAATTTCATAGGATTTAGTTAAAACATTTTAACTGGTCTCGTATATTAATGAAGTCCTCAATATCAGAGAAAGTGAATTAATTATAAAACTTGGGTTACAATAAATTATTTTATTTTTTCATTATTCTAGGAAATCATAAACATTAAATGTATCTAACATAGTGAGATAATTTCATAATCAAAATGAATGCACAGATGAATTTACTTATGATAATAAAATATATAATAGTTAAAAAAGTATGTTTGGAACTTATAGAGAGATTTCTATTGAAGCAAATCAAAATTTCTTGTATAGTTTAGAAATGAATGGATAGATACATGTGGTGATTTCTGATAACCTTTTTCTCTCGGTGAAGTGATTCGATCCGCCATCTACTTCGAGAACTGGTATTGTAGAACACATGATAGTCAGTGAACTGTGGATATGTTTAAGAATATGTGAACAACACTTCAGAACTACTGATCTCATCTTCACAATTTCTGATAAGCGCAAAGTTTATTCTGTAACACTATCGTAAGCAACGAATTTTTTTAAAAAAAAAGAAAAAAATTTAAAAATTATTTAATTTAAAAAAAATTAAAAAAGCATAAAGAAAAAAACATAAAGCATTCAGTTTAACTCTTGGCAAAAGCTCGAAGCCATTTTCAGCCACAGGATATTAAGCATATATATGCGACATAAGACACAAGAAATGTCCACGAATTTTCAGCATTTTCTATATACTCATTCCTTAATTTCGAATTCTACATCCTAAATTCTGATTAAGATTAAGATTCCCTGTGAATCACTCTACACGGGGTGTTCCATAGAGAGTGGTTACAGACCATTGAATCTAAACAAGTATTTTGAAGATTTCTAAATTCAAACGTTGCATACATCTACGTGCAAAATTCTCAGTAATATTTACATTAATATTTCCTTTTAATTAACTACATATTCAAAAACAAATAAAATATTTTTAATACAGAAGTCGTAACTGTATATGCAACCTTCATTTTGCAATTGCTCCTTAAATCGTAAAGAATGTAAAATTTTGGTAAAAAATATCCTTTGATAGTAGAAACCAGTAAATTTACTCTGCTTGTAAAGTTTATACACAAGTTCTGAAATCTTTTGCTTAACCTATTAGAGCATAAGGATTACTTTTTTATTGAAGTGTTGTGAATTTAAACTATACAGAAAGTTAGATTTTAGATTTATGGAATTTTGTCACCTAAAGGGTCAAAACTCTTCTTGTGAAACTTTGAGCCTTACTTTGTTTATTTCTTAATTTCAAATTCAATATACAACAAATGTTTTCATTTGTAACTGGTAGTATACATGTCTGGATCTATATTTAAGGAAGTATAGAATGCAATCACCTTTTACGAAGCATTAGACCACGTCCAAACATTCCTATTACTAACGTAAAAATGCTTATGCTAGACATACGTTTTTAACTTCTAAACAGTAAGTGATATATTTGATAGATTTTTAGATAGTTTCAGAAAACAAATGCTCGTGTAACATTTATTTCAAATAAAATCTTGACTAAATATCTTAAAATCAAAGAATTCCATAGTTTCAAAAAACGTTTTTCAAGTATATTGAATTAATTCAAACAAGGTCATAAATAGGGGGGGGGGAAGCGAAGCAGTGATGTTTTTAACATTTATTCATTTACTTTATTTCTTAAACATAATATTACTTGTCTATTTCAACAGTCATTTTTCTCACAATGTTACCTAAATTGCTCACAGTTTTACTAAGCGTTTTAAACTATTAACATTCTTGCACGTTAAAGATTAAGAAAACAATTTTAAGCATTGAATATTAGGCAAAAAAGCAAACTTAGTTTGGCCTAAATTTTAAGTAATATCTATTTAGAAGACGATCAGATCTCGTTTGTCTTCTTCAGAAGCAAAAACCCTTTTTTCGGTATTTAATGGTCAAGCTAATTACATTTAAAAAAAAATTCTGAAGGAGTGACACCTGTGTCTGATCGTCTTCAAATCGATGAAATTTCACTCAAAATCTGTGTATAACACAGGTTGCTTTGTTGCCTATTTTAAAATTTACATTGACATATTCCTCGTCCCATTTGAGTTTTAAACGTCTGTTGCTCAGCAAAAAATGGGAAATGGGAAAGTTTTGAATAAGTACAAAATTTCGAATCTACACGTTTACTATATTAAAATGTATCTACTGTGATTGTCCCAGATTCTCTCTCCTAAAATAATGGTAGTCCTTCGCTTATTGTACATTTCTTCAGACCTCCAGACTTTTATAGCAATGTTTCTGATATACATAGTAGATATGTATTTATGCCTGTCACATTTACATTTTTTCTGGGACTCTCTCTTTATATTCCACACACGTGTGTTTCCTGCTACTCCTCCTGCATCTATTAATCTTATACAAACTTATCTCTCTTAAAATAAATTTATTTGATCTATCGATAGTTCAATACATATACAATGGCATACAATATTCTACAATCACATATTTCTTACAAAAGCATTAAATTAATTTGATTATTTAACCCAAGAAGACTTATTGCGTGAAGTAAATATGATACTAGCTTACATACCCCATCTACATTAGAGTTGGAATTAGTCCAAAACTTGCATCTGCTAATTCTTGGCAGCTGTATCACGATAGAAGCGGGTGCCGCTCCTACACATTTATATTCTAAGATGTATGAACTTTTCTGTTTTCCAACTCATACTTACATCTCAAAAGTTGAAGTCACATCAGAATATTAAGTATACATATAGCCACATACTTAAGCTTCTATGATTAATTGTTAGTATCCCTTTATAGACTGCCCTTTGTATCCGACTATAGAGCGTGTTTGGCTTTTCGTAACGCTAACATTAAAATAATTCAAACCCACAACAGAGCAAACTTTACAGAAATAGTTCAGTAATTACATGGCATTCCTATAATACAGTTATACTCTAAAACAAATCCGAAATAGAATTATTAAAGTTGTATTGAAATTTAAAACTAAATTATACTAGTAAAAAACAAGGGAATACGAATAGTTTTAAATAATTATCTTCTGCATAAGGAACGGTTTGAAGGATAATAAATCTCCCTACCAGCGCTGCAATATAAATTAGCCTGGCTGAACTAGTGATCATTATTTAAATGCTGATTGCCCAACCTTGGAAAACTTGCATGTTAAAAGTTTGTAATTGTCCCAGACGTACATAGACAAGCCACTTTGCCAAAGCGATGTTTGCAAGCAGCCATTTATTTGGCAAAGATATCTAAAATTTGCATTCAAGAAAGTCTGAACGCCGATCTCTTCGAATAGGGGCCAACAACAGCTTGTACCAGATCTCTCCCGTATATTTTTGTGCTGTTCAGTAACTGATTTTATTATTTAAAATTCAATAAAAAATAATAATTAATTTTTTTAAATTTAAATTTTCGCATTCAACTGAATAAAAGTAATTATTGCACATATAGCATAAAAATACGTGTAATGTTCATACAAATGATTTTTATAATATCTAATAACAACAGTTTAAACACTTAATGCCAAGTGGAATCAAAGACGACGGAAAATTTAGCTTTCAGAAAAATGTTAGTCCAAAGTTCTGCTTTTTTTAAATTTTATGATTGCTTTTACTTCCTTGCACTGATGTATTGTAATCGTGCAAAATATTCATTTTGACTGTTCCCGTATACATTTGGATAATTTTTTTTTCGTGTCGTCTGTGCGTACGGATGTAATAAAAGTTCTTTTTGTCCAAAATGGATTTAAAATGGATTAGGAAAGGATTTCTTAGTGACAGCTGTACGCGCGTATGTGGGTATGTATACCTATGTCTGTATCTCGCGTAACTGAAACAGCTATAGAACGTGGACATTTTAGGGATTGCTGTAATATACCAAACGTGTATGGATCGGTAGAACTAACTGCTATCTACATATATATATATATATATATATATATATATAGATATATATATATTCTGGAAACCTATTCTGGAAACTTTTATATTCGTTACGAAAAAATAAAATTGTAAGAAATTTGTCTCCCGTACAACAAAATTTGACCGGGATATTTAATTTCAAAATTTCCAGTTTTTGATGTCATTTTTAACTTGCCTTGAGGGATGGATTATTTATGTTAGACTAATTCGATAAATAAATTTAAATGAAGTGCAGCAAAAAATATGCCTAATTTAATAGGTCATGCAAGGAAGCCATGTGGTATCCACATCTGACGTTTTAATTAGATATTTTTATTATAAACAGCGGAAGAATCAAATATGTGCAAATTTCATGCGAATGATTTTAAAATTTAAAATGTCAAATATATGACCAGATTTATTGAGCATTAGCTATTAAAAAACGTCATAAAGGGGTTCTATGTAAAGGTATTTGCACAGTAAATAGGCGGAAAGATTAGATAACTTCACAAATGCTTAATTCCATGACTATAAAGACATGTAAATAATAAAAATGTAAATAAACTAAAATAACATTTTCTCCCCCTCCCCATCTGAAGAAGAAGAGCTAAGAAATCTCTGTACAAGTAAATGCAGAAAATGACGACATTTGGCCAGAACGGAAAAGCATTTCCTTAACGATGCTTAACCATGATGAAGAAGAAAAAAACTAGCATGCATTACTTAACAATAATGCATGCAATATTGATTTAAATTCAAGAAGATCCATAATATAAAACAACCTATAATTTTGAAAAGTTTCCTAGAGGAAAATAAAGTGTTTGCATATGAAAATCCGTCACGTATATCAGCTTGAACTTTGAAAGTATTTTCAGAAGGAAACTAATTAAGCTTCCTAAAGTATGAGTTTTTTTTTTTTTCAGAATTCGTGAAATGTTTGAAACTTCATTACAAATGAAGTACAATATGAATACCAAATTTTATTACACTCAAATGAAAGTAAGCTTATCAATTTTTTTACGTATTTTACAATCTTTTCTTTGATCCTAATTTTGTCGCCCTTTGCTGATAAAGCAAATATGTATGTGTAATTGGGAGGATTTAATTAAATAACAGCTTTTACTAGAGTTGAGCAGTGAAAATTATCTTTTCAAAAGAGAGTTGTTCAAATCACTACCAAATAAAATATTATCAAAACTAGTCAAAATTTTCAAAAATAACACAGCTTTTTCGCGAGAGAATCCCAATCAAAATTTTCAACAAAGGCCAGTATCGAGAGTATCGGAAACAAAGTTCGGCATAAAGGTTGGTAAGAAGCGCAGAACGGGGAGGTGATGCGTTAGTGTGGATACTCCGGTTAGTGAGTTTTCTTCCTACATGACGTTTCTTAGGTGGGCGGTAGCTTTGTTTCTACATGTTGATCTTGGAAACCTTCTGAACCCTATCAGCTATGTCGTAGCTGTGGTCGATCGTGATATACTGACTCGTACATAAGACAAAATCTATTATAGCGTTTCAGCAAAGCAGTATTACCTAGCAACGGAAATTCAATTTAAAAACATCATTGAAAAGGTATTTTTCAGAATTAAAAAAAAAAAAAATATAGAATTTTCATTCTCCTTGCATTAAACACTGTTAAGGAAAAACTAATCGCAAAAATGCCAAAATCAAAATCAAACTTTTTAAGTATTGAAAAACCAGTTATCGTTATTGATAGCAGATTAATCGACTTATCAAGGGGATAAACCAATCTACCATCAATTAACAGTAACTAAAATAAGAGAGAGTGTTTCATCTTACTTCCAAGTAAGCGTCAAATTATTTGCTAGATTCAAATACTAATTGATATTCAATCAAAATAAAGATATTACTCACTAAAGTAAAAGAATCCTGTTGTAAAGCAAATAATCTAGATTAAAAT
>KK121262.1:236303-270575 GCA_000611955.2 Stegodyphus mimosarum | reverse complement strand
GTATTTTTGGGAGAGCTGAGGGAAGAATTTTGAATGTTCGTTACTTTTTACTGGAACTCCGAAGGAGGAGTAACGACTTGGAGATGAGACTACTAGTTAACGGGAGCCAGTATTTTTGATTGTTCGTGACTTTTGATTGAAACCCCAAGGCGGAAGGGAGAACTTTTGAGACGCTCGTCACCTGTCTACTGTTTCTTGAAGTCGTGTATATTTTTGAGCGAGTTGAAGGGAGCTCAAAAGCTTGGAGTTATGGCTGAAAGTTTTTAGAATTTTCCTTGCTGGTTTTCTTACTTCGCGGTAGCCCCTGATTTGATTGCGGCGCTTGTCTCGTCCGTGGGTCCACCGAATGTCTGCACTTCAGAATAAAGGAATCGTCCTCTTGAGCTATCAAACCTGACCACCTGCTGCCAGTTCGAGGAGTGTTCGGGAGGTAATCCGATGAGCCGTGAACCCTGGTTGTGTTCTACTGAGAATTCCAGCGGAGGGCCGAAGGAAGAGATGTGCCAGGGACCCGTATCCTGCTGAGACCAAGCCTCAGGGTGATGCTGTAATTTAAGATAAGTTTTTTTTTTTTCTTTATTGCTCTACCATTTTATATCCCTTTTGAAAAATCGCGCCCGTTATGGTTAGACTGTCAAGGACTCTGACAATCCGTTTCTTTCGTTGACCTCATCAATCTTGACATTTTTGTAACTGTTGGCCAATACTTTGAGAGTAATGTATGTAAAATTTTGGTATTGATAAAGGAAAATGATAAGGGTTTAATTATGTAATTAAGAACAAAAGGTTATATTTTTTTCCTTTCCTTTCCTCCCGGGAGATAAAAATAGAGATAAAGATAAAAATAAATGTGATCAGATTGATTTGCTTATTTTCCTTGTAATTGATATGTTAGAATTTAAGGTAACGGAATAAATGATAATCCTTTAGAGATTAAGTGATTTCTTTGTTTTATTTGGTGTTTCCTTTATTTTAGTTAAGATATGTTAGATATATTGGAGACTATATTTGGCATATCATTGATTATGATGTCATAAACTTGGAATGAATTCTTTTTAATTGACAGGGAACCTGATAACCATTGCAAGCCATTTTCCAACGGCCGTTTCCGGGTGTAAAACAAACGCGTTTGCTCAGAATACCACTATACGATCCACTCACTAAGGAATTACTAATCATATTGAACAAATTTTGGAAAACAATTTATTTTTATCATAATTTGAATTGGTACTTATCAGGTACGGAACATTAGCCAGTGACCAACAGAATTAGGAAACAGAACAAATTAAATCATGCTTAATCAGTTCTGGAATTTATTCGAGGAAATAAGTGTTTAAGATTTACTTCGTAATTTTTAATATAGATAATTTGAGTTTTTATGTATTTTTGCTTTCTTGCGAAGTGAGAACTGAATTAATTGAATGAGAAATACGGAATCGCCTGGCAAAAACTGTTTCTTTTTTTTTGCTTGTTTAATTTCTTTTGCACATCGTTTTAGATTAGATTTATTATACTATTTGAATAGAACATGTGGCAACGATTAAGCAATTTTCCAGATGATATACATAATTTTTGTGCATTCTGAGTTATAAAATGAATGAGATGTTACGGTGGTAAGAGAACCTAGCGCCAGAATGTCGCTATGGTAAACAAAAGTAGTGAAATTTAAAAGGGTGCATTTATTCTGTTGTGGTTTATGCACTATCGACGAAGTAGATTTAATTCAACCCAATAAGTTTAAATGAAATGCAAAATGCGCATAATTTAATATTTCGTACAAGGAAGTCATGTGGTGTACACATCAGATTTTTTAATTAATTAATCCAGATGTTCCAAGATATGTGAATGTGCACATGCACGATTGGAAACCAAGGACATGAATACGATCAAGATTTGCTTATCTTTCATTTCCCTTATGAACGATAATTTTGGTGTAACGATAAATGATATATATCTTTATTCAAGAAATTAGTGAATTCACGGAGTAGGGAATAAATAATAAAAGCATCAAAATGCGAAAAATTATGTTTCTTGTCTGTTCTTAAGCTAAGAGGTGGCACTATGCTGGGAAGTAGCATGTTTTAATACTTGATGTTGATACTACTTGAATGTTGTAATCGACAATTCTGATATATTAACAACTGGGTTATTGCCCACCCCACACACAGTGCTTTCAGATTTATTTCTAGTTGGAATGCCTATGTTCTTTGGGTACATTCCGTATGCTTTAAGTAATTATTCATGAAGACGATAGCTTATACATTAAAATAAATTTTTGCAATAACATTTGGCCACCGTCTCCACGGCAGTCGCCGATCGGTCTCGGAGTTAACGGACGTTGAAACATACTCAGAGGTTCTAATCGGCACCTAGGGGATTAGTATAATCAAAAAGTGCTTTTATTTCTTTATACGCAGCAAAGAAAGTATGGTAATCACGAAAAACTTCACAGTATCATATTTCAATGAAAATATCCATTTTAACCATTCTCGAATCCATTTTGACGATTTTTTTTTGCGTGGCGTGTGTATGCTTGTGCAAAATAGAAACGATTATCCGTAGAGCGTTGAAATTTTGTCATAACATCTAGTTGTGCACCTCCCTTTTTTATTGCAATCGGCCGCACCAAACGTATGCATATACGCAGACGTTTGATGTGTATACATATATATACGTAAGTGGTAATAAGGCCTAACGAATCCATCATTTGTTTACACTTGAAACATTTAGTAGAAGAGTGAATTAAGTCAGTTTGTGTACCAAGTTCAGCGTCTTTTTGTCACCAAGTTCAATGTCTTTTTGTCGAGTGGAACTTAAAGTTAATTTACAGCTTTATGCATCGAAAATTTTGCCTTCTTGTCAGCTGGCCGAATTGCTTGTTTTTGCACAGAAACTAATTTTAATTGCAAACAAAATTTTTTTTTTATTGTTATTTTGAAAAGTAAAACAACAACTAGTGCCTCGTTCATTTGTTCTTAGGAAGGTCAGGAAGATGGCCCTGTAGTTAAATAATCGAAATTAATCGAACAAAATTTACAAATATTACGCTGATTCTTGTTTGACTTCTCCAATAATCATTATTCGGCATGTTATTTTAAAATAATTGTTTTTAACAGTGTTTAGAGCTTTAAATGTTTCTATAGTTTACAATTTCTAATGGAGATGCTTTGAGCTTTTATACATTTTTGCCTTGCCGCCAAGAAATGTGTCTAATTCGAGGAAACATATTTAAACATCACTGTGATAAAAAGTATGATCCTGCTCTTCATTATGCAACAGACATTTAGACCATCTGTTTGAGAAATTATATGTGGATTTTCTGCAAACTTATCAACTGTTCAGCCATAAATTTGCAGAACATTACACAAAGTTCACATTTCGCCTCGGATAAAGAGAGCACCTGTTAATCGCTATCTAGTTTGTAACATACATTTTCATACAAAGCGTTCAGAAATTTTATTAATTTTACTGACGAAGCCTTCCACCATTCAGTATACATTTTGATAAAGCTTTTATGAAAAACAATGACCTCCGTATTTTTTTTTAATTTAGATATTTGAGACTGTGAAGAAAACAAATTGACACTAGTTTCTTTATGCATTAAAATGGACTATTTTCGAAATTTTCTTATGGTCGTGTGAAAGCGAGTGTTTGGATGGTATCATGTATTATAGTAGGGAAAAATCCATTACTCATTGCAGTTGGAAAAAAATTACGTAAGAAGGAAATGTTATCAGCTTTGAGAGCTTAGTAGTCTTAAGCCTGGTCTAAAGACCAATTAAGTCCGACATCAATTTCCGGTCTGCAAGAAGGCTAGCTGTTGTTTTATTTATTAAGGAAAAATAGGCTAGAATATATGTTCGAGGTATAAAAACTTTCGTGGAGGATTTTTTGATACACTTTAGATCTGCTGCGTTTCACTTAAAGTGTTTATTAAGCTCAATGAGTCTTTGGAGAATTATCGCCTTGCCTTAACTAGATTAACAACGCTTAAAATTCAAACCAGTAAAAATATATGATTACAAATATATGCATATGTATAAAAATGCATTTAAAATGTACTTAGCCTTGCCTTAAGTACAAATTAAATAAACGTTATAAATTAAAACTTCGAGTACTTAGCAACTTGAGATTAGTTGCAACGAATAAATTAATAATCATACAGAATCTGCTAATGTCTAAACTAAGTTACCTGTTGCACATGAGGAATCGCTATGCAATTTAATTAAGCCTAATTGCTTTCAGCTTTGAATTTCCAGAGTTCTAATATTCCGGACGTTTTTTCTGTTTGAGATATCTGACGCTAAGCTAATTTTGAGTTTATTTAAACTTTAAATGGTGTGAAATGGTGTCGTTAAGTGGCATAAAATGTTAACATGGATTGGATGACAATGGAAACACAAAACTAATGTCTTCACATAATTTTCCCGCCTATACACACACGTAAGCAAAAGAGTACTTTTTAAATCTAAATTTTAAACCGGTTTTTTATTGCAGTTCGCAATATATTGTCATAAATTTAATTTTTGAAGTTCAGGATGTATTCCAAGCAAAGAACAAAAGATAAGAGAGAATATATAATGTTACTCTTGTTTCCATCTCATTATTTTTCTCTAATCATGTTTCCATCTTGTTACTTATGCCATTTGATAGTTTCTTTAAGAATTATTAGTTTTATTTTAACAGGGAGACTTCCGAATGGGAGCACAGTTAAGAGTTACATAAAGCTGTAGCGACATTAGGTATTTTTCGAAAGCAGGATAGATGAAAAATGAGCAATTCCCTAGCCTGGACTCGAACCATGAGCCTCTCGAATACGCGCCGAGCGTGTTAACCATTACACCGCGAAGGAATGCTAAGAAAGCGGGAGAAATACCTTAGAAAGTAATGCTTTGCTTTTCGTATTAACTTGGCTGACTGCATTAGATATGAGGGTGACTAGAATCCATTGACAAACCATATCATAAGAGATGATGCCGGACCAGTATTGCGATCATAATGGAAGAGTATTATGACAATGAATACAGAAGTGCCTCGACTGAGAATATGGTATTACATTATTTCATATTTCGGGCATCAATACATCCACAGATACCTGTAGTGAAAGATAAACTAAGAAATGAATGTCTTCAAACAAAATCTCTGACGATGTTGTATTTTACCAGTAGAGACTGATTCTTGAACTAGGGTATGTGATGTTACTATACGATCTAGGAGAGCTATGCGTACAAGATGCTTGTTCTCAATGGCTGTTGAGTATTTCATGTTCATGATCTCATCCACCCTTAAAGCATCAGTTTCTTATTCGGATCACTCAAGTCCGCACTACTTCGAGCACAAGCACCGACATCTCATACTGCTTAATCTACAATCTCAACATGCGACAATTCTGCTGCATTAAAAGTCAAAAAGCTGATAGCATAGCTGCAATATTCTTCGATGCAATCTGATTTAAAACACCTGCAAGCAAGAATGGCGAGAAAACATAATTCCAATATTCAAAAACTGTTCTCTGTTTTCCTTCATAAATCTTGTTTGGAAGAAGTGAAATTGGTGAGCATGATTTGCATATTTGCTACGCTGGTAGTAATTTACATATCGCCTCATTATGTAAATTTAGAAACGATCTGCTGTTTTGATTTTGAAACTGCAGTTTTAATGGCTAGTAATATAATATTAATTTACAGAATTTATGACTGAAATATTATAAGATTTGAGGAGAGCCGTACAACATTTTTAGATTCTTCTATCAACCCCGCACCTATTGTGTGAACGAGTTATCGCCCTTTGCTCAGCTAATTGTAGAAACGAGAAGTAACGCAGACAGTCAATATTAACTTAAAACTTTATTTTCCCATACTGGTGACTTAAAAATATAACACGGCATAAATCGTAACTCTCTTCGACTACATTCGACTAGTTGGGAATTTACAATACATTCGTTGGCTGCAACACTAGTAATCCTGCTCGAAATTACAATACTTATTATGTCGGGCCACCTAACGATACTAAAGTTCACATTTACCAAACCCCGTGTCGAATGTCAGGAGTTCACGTTTAATTTAATCGGCAGCTTTCATTTAAATAGGCAAGTAGACGGAGAAGCAAAATTCAAACTGCTACTAAACAGTGCTCCCAGTCATGCAGGTTACCATTCTTTCTCGCAGTTTACGTTATGCCGCTTGATATAAATTCCGCATACATCCACAGCCTAAGGAAGTTACGTGATGAAAGCGAGTAATGAAGAAAAGGGTCAAATTAAAAATCTCAGCTGTTACTAAAACGTAAATGAAATGTCACACTCGTCTCTTCCAAGAAAAGACTTGGATATACAAATCCCTTCAAATGTTATAACATTAAACTGTATAATTTGATAAATTAGAGACAGTATGGAAGACTAAATCGTGTCAATTAAATTTGCATATTGAATAATTTTTGAGTTAAAAGGTATAAATAGCACAGTTGTGGAGACATTAAGTTATGTTAAAGCAGGAGTAGATGAACAATGAGCATTGCTCTCGCCGGGACTCGAGCCTCGGACCTCTCGAGTGTGCTGGCCATTACACCACGTAAGCACGCTGAGAAATCGGGAGAAATGCCTTTTATACTCTCCCTTTTAAAGGGTAACTGGGGTTTAGGGGACCCAGTCGCCAAATCCTGGTGGTGAAGAATCATTATTCACCACCTTTTTAGTTCGGGCGCCACTGTAGAGTCACTAGGTATTTTGAAGTTGGAAACGTGAAAAATGAGCAATGCCCTCTCCGGGATTAGAACCCCGGACCACTCGAATACGCGCCGAATGTGTTGACCACTACACCACGAAGGCATGCTACGAAGGCCAGCGAAATACCTTATACAGTAAATAACAAAGAACTACAATTATTTTTAAAATGTATACCCACTGGGAAAGTCAAATGGTATATCAGTTGTTGTTTTCTAGGAAATAAAGAAATACTGATCTGCAAACTTAAATATAACTTTTTCAGGCAAATTAGGTAATCAAATATAGAAGAAACTGCATATTAATTAGTTACTAAAGAATTAATCATTTGCTAAATCTTAAACAAATAAATCGAAATTAGCTATCCATTACAAGAAAAGCAAATGTAAATAGAAAAAAAAAGCCAAAGCAATACCCTGTTGAAATTGTCTCTGTAAGCATAAAAGACAATAATGCATGTGTTGCGTCCTCTTACAGTGGAATGTAGGAAATACGTTTACTGCTGAAGACCGAGTTGAATAATAAACAGACCCTCATAATTTATTAATGATATTTTTTCTTACCTCTTCGCATCTGATAGATTAAAAAGCAATATCTCTATTAAATGACACAAGAATTTCTATATTCGTTCGCCTGTACATTATGTATATTATATTCTTTATTCTACTATCTTCACAATCAAGGAGACTGTTTTCAACATACTCGCAGCAAATCGAGTATTCTTTATTTTGCCATTGTAACGTTGTTTACCTTGGAGGCAATTAAAGATTTAAGTTTAAATAAATTGGAAAATAATCTTAAATATGCATAAATACCGATCAGCAGTCAAAATAATCTTAAATATACAAACATATAATACAGTCAAAGTAATCTTAAATGTAAAAATGTCAAAATAATCTTAAATATACATAAATACTGATCATTTCGTGTAGATGAATGTTGCAAAAATATTATGTTTTTTATATGAAAATTTCATTCACAGTGCATTTATATTTGAAAATACTTCAAAATACTCTCACACGTAACAACCTGGTAAGTACACTAGCACTTGACAAATTCAATTACTTCGTTTCAGTATACACAGCAATTATTATTAATTAATATAAGAGAATTCAAGTTAGATGGCGTATGCAGAACTTTCCTGTTCGCTGATTTAATTCCCAAGGAAAATATTCTACTAATCTGCTAACTCACTTCAAGAATTAGATATTAATTAAAAGGAGAATATTTAGGCTTCCTCCTGAACATTAATTAATCTGAAAGCATACAGAAATGTTAAACAGGTATAACAAATTCATTTTATTAACTGTCATTAAAAGTACCGTGACGTTAGTAGAAATGGGCTCCTAGACGTCTCCAAGAAAATAAGAATATTTTTTCAGTGTACATTTAAAAGTTAACTTTGGGCCAACAACAATAAATATCTAAAGCGGAGTGTTTCAACTTATGGTAAAATTAACAGGACTGGTTTGTAGAGACATTAGATTATTATTTTGAAGCAGGAGACATGAAAAATAAGGAATGCTCTGGCTGTGACTCGAACCTTGGACCTCTCGAATACGCGCCAAGTATGCTGCCATTACACCACGAAGGCATGCTAATAGGGCAGGAGAAATACCTTATATACTCCCCCTTTTAAACGGCGACTGGGGATTAGGGGACCCAATCGCCAAATCCTGGTGGTAGAGAATCATCATCCAACAGCTTTTTTTAGTTCGCGCGCCACTGTAGAGACATTTGGTTATTTCGAAGAAGTGACATGAAAAATGAGCAATGCCTTCGCTGGGACTCGAACCTCTCGAATACGCACCGAGTGTGCTGGCCATTACACCACGAAGGCATGCTAAGAAGGCGTAAGAAATAACTTATAAGTTATCTAACTTCATATCTAGTTAAGCACTCAGTTAATACAAATTGCACTCAGCGTCGTTAGATCTTATATGACATACGTCACACCTGAAATACTAGAGGTTGGCAAAACCGCTGTTTTATTTGATCTGATCACAGCCATTTGTTCACTGAACGGAAATGATTCTATTTTTTGAGTAATCGCCCACTAACATTGAACGTTTCCGATAACCATCTAGAACGAAATAAAAATCAAGATCACTGTGCAAAAATGCAGCGAAAAGCGCATTGAATCGAATGAGCATTGGGATCGGAAGTATCGACTTAATCGAACCTCTAATTTCTTGGACTGATTGCTTTTAACATTAGTTTTGAGATTCTTTAAATCCTCCTTTGTATATAGAATTAAATATATAATTCTAGAATAAGAGAATATTTAAAAAGCTGGAAAATTATTAACTGAAACTCTTTTTAACATGGAAGGATAGAGAATTTGTTTCTCCCCTGAAATAAGAATTAGATTTTCTTAGCATGCGTCCTACAAAATCTCCATAGAAGCTACCGCTAAGTTTTTGCGAGTTAGCGGCCGATAGCTCAAAAAAGTGAATCGGATTTTACAATAAGTTCGCGAACGAATAACACATGTCTCAAAATACATAAACATGCATAAATCATGTACATAAATCTGGCTATTAGAGCGCGTTATCCTACTCATTATAAAATAAGTATAAAATACGACATCATGCGGGACAACGAAGTTCGTGTTACAGTTTAAATGAAAATTAAATCATCCTCGAAACATCTGACGCGATTTCGCGTCTGACAAAAGAGGATTGAGTTTTTCTTTACCGGAAACAAATCATCGTTATGCTACAATCAGTTAATTTAATAATTTTCTCACTCTTTTAATTCTTTGTCCTCTCTTATCCAGATAGCTGCACGATATTAACGTTATCAGATAATTCAAAGTACCGAAAACGATGCGAAAGCCAATCTGTGACAGATAGCAAAAGAAATATTCTATTATGGTTTCTAGGAATGTCATAAGCAGAAGGGAAAGCTGTTTCGAGACATGTTATATCGAAGATAACTGGGAATTATATTTGTCATTTTAAGCACAACTGTCCGACAAGTATGTTTCGCGAACGTTTTGAATTTACGAATTATTCAACAACTTAGAGAAATTTATTTGCACGAGCTTCAAAATGAACTAACATGCAAAACGGTGAATGTTAGTTTGTTTAAATACGGCAAACACCGAAATTCTATCTGCTTACGGGAAGGAATATCTTCTTGGAGAACTTTCTATGAGAAGCTAATTCCAGGGATGATAAAGCTTAAGCAAACTACACTATTTTTTAAATCGTAATCCCTAACCTTTATTTGAGTGTATCTTAAAAGTAAGTTTTAGTAATAGATATAATTTACGTTACTAATAAGCATTCTTTAGATTTATATTTACTAATAGACTACTTATTTGCTCAGCGATTTTAAGTAAAAGAACTGCTGTAATCGCGCAAATTTTGGGTATCATATTTCAAAGAAAATATCTATTTTGACCAATTTCTAATCCATTTGAAGGATAATTTTGCGTAACACATGTACGTACGGGCACTATAAAGGATTCTTTTCCCCAAAACGGATTGTATGTTTTTTCGTTACGTCTTCTACGTTTGATGACGTTTTCACGAACATACGTACATATGTATGTATCTCGCATAAATCAAAAACAGTAGTCTCAGAAGGTTGAAAACCTATATTTTTAATTCAGTTGGTCGCACCAAAAGTATATAAATACATATGTTACTTACATATAAACTTACAACATCAAAAGTAAAATTAAATTGCAATCAAAACAAGGCGATTCCCCAACAATATTAATAACTGCATCCGTGAATAAGAGCTCACACATTGTATCTATGCAAATCAAAATTAATATAAGAATTCATCAGCAGAATAAACTCGAAAAATAAAAATGCGCAAAGGAAAAATTAAGAAAAACTATAAGATAAATAAAAAAAAAATAAAAATAAAATCTGAAAGCTTTCAGGTTTTAAATTACGTCCAAAGCGGCGTTTTTTAACGTTTTGTGTGTTACCTTTATTTATTAAATATCATGATCTTCGCACTTAAACCATAAAATTCCGTTCAATAGCAATACCGCAAAATAATTTTAAAATGAGTACATCTTTAGAATTTCTGATACACAGTTTCGTGAGCTTTAGATAAAAAAATTTTTCCCCGTAGAGTTTGCCATTGTTCGCTTTTAAATCGTTGGAGTTTTTTCATCAAAAATTCGTTAAAGTTTTACAAAATATGAAAAGATAATAAAACAAATTCCAAATTCGGGTTTCGAGATGCGCATATTCGGGTGGAAAAGAACGTTATTCAAAATTGGATGGCTCTAGGTACCCTTGTTTTATCACATTTGGAGAAATATACATACATTTATGCAGATTCTTCATTATTTAATTTCTTTAAATAAACACAGGCGTTGCGTTAAGGCAGGCACGAATTTCTTTAAATATAATGTAATACATTTGTATACATAATTTGGAACCTTTAATAGAATAGTGAATTCAATCAGTTTATGCGCCAAGTTCAGTGTCGTTTTGCTGAATGGGACCGAAAGCAAACTTTCAGTTTTATGAACCAAAAAATCTGTCTTTCTGTCGGCTGGTCGAGTTACTTGTTTTTGTGTTGGGACTCTAATTTTAATTGCAAAAATTGTTTTTTTTAATTGTTTTTAAGTGTATTTGGTGTTTTATGTTTTTCTATATTTTACAGTATTTAATGAAGATGTTTTGAGCTTTTACGTAATTTTGCCCTGCCGCGAAGTGAGAACTGAATTTCCTGAATGAGAAATATGTGTCTCGTGAAATTTGAGGAGGTACGTTTAAATGAAATGCATAAAAAAATGTGCATAATTTGATACGTCGTACAGGTTGGCCACATCAGCTTTTTTTATTTATTTATTAATGAGATTGAATTTGCATGTAAAATAGTTTTCAGCACTTAGTTCTCTGATAATACCAAGAAACAAAACTTCAATTACAGGATCAGTTTTAAATACGCGACTCTTTGTTGAAAGGAGAAAATTTAATACGATGCATTTATGAAGTTCTAGGGAACAAATATTCTATCAATTATAAAAATCGAATTTAGTAAATGACCACATTAAAATTGCTTCAAATTTTAATGTGAAAGTAAATGAAGATATAAAATTTGCTTTACAATTTTCAGTATTTGCTTTACTTGTTTGATATATATGAACCAATTTAAATTAAAATTATTGTTTGCTATTTAAAAACGTGGTTACAGAAATGATATTGCATGAATAAAGCGTTAATGATGAATAGAGTGTTAGCGCTTAAAATTTCACTCACGCATTATTTTCTACATTAAAGAAAATATGTTTTTCTTATCAATCAACGTTAACCTAAGAAAATCTGAACATTCTGGTAGTGGCGGCTTCACTAATTTACATTATTCTATAAATGTTTCTTAATCATTTATAAGAAGTGCAGCTAAATATTATGTCAAAATGTTTCATAAGAAATTTTAGTCTAACACAAGGTAAGATGCTCCTTTTAAGGCAAGAAAAAAACCCTTAATTAACAAGATGAAGGAACTGAGTCCAAAAAAAACAGGCATTATAACTCTGTTGTAAGATTTAAAAACTAGATACAAGAATAAAGACTACAAATAATTAGGACAGGGACAACTTTTTGTTGAATTTTTAATCCTTACTTTCGATTTAATGACAGAAACTAGTAAATGGTATTTTATTAGTTAATATTTTAAGTGCTTAGTTTCTAATACATAAAAAAGTGCATGTTACATATTTTTGCTGGACTTCAAAAGAGAGCTAAAACACGTCAGGAGGGAAAAATCCGACGGAAAAAATTAAGCATTTTTCTAGCTATGCGATTCCAAAATTTGCTTTCTTAACTTAAGAAAATTGTCCTTTAGGAAGCTTTTTCGAGTATATGCTGGATATAGCGCATTTTTCTTCGCTCTTTCTTTCGGAAATTTTAGTTTTCTATACTCAAAAGAAGAAACAAATTTTTAAAACGAAAGTTTAAAAAATTTATTTGCGAATAAAAGCTGTTAAAGTTATAGGAGCCATACTAAATCCGTGTAATTTTGCAGTGATATTTACGTCATTAAATTTAATGAGTGTCAAAATACAAGTAAAAGATATCACTTTCTTGGAAAATTAAATGATATGTTTTATTTTTCTAACAATACATTATCTTTTAATGATGCTAAAAGCAAAGAAACAAATAAGAGAAGTCTTGCATTTTATGTTAAAAATTATAGAAGTTATTTACATATTATGTACATGAAGAATTCAAAAGATTATGAGACATAATTAAATGAAACGTTTTAGAGTACTGTATAGAAAATCGTTTACAAACTGTCGGACCGCGAATATGTTTGTTGAAAATACGATGTTGGAAAGATTTGAAGATTCTAGTTATTTGAAGAACGAGTGTGCATTAAAAACATGAATAAAGCTCGAGAAAATCTATAAATGGATTCATTTACAGTGTTATATAAATTTTATTCAGAGACCTGAAGATACACATTTTATTAACTTTTACCAAAAACATAAATAAATTAGTTACGAATTTTTTCAATAAGAATAATCATTTTATTAGAGCCATTTATATGTAAATAGCCTTTTTCACAGTTGGAAATTAATAAGAAATTTGATCGAGCGATGAAGATAATTTCTAGTAGTTTCTCTCCAAGGCTATAAAATTTAACAGAATGGAAACGCAATTAAGTGTCAAGCTGTAGCATGAAACGAAAGGCGGTTATAATTATTTACATACAAACATACGTATTTTCATTTACGCGTTGAAGGAAATTTTATAAATGAAAGAAAAAGACTAGGTTGTCATTATTTAATCTCAAGTTTTGTTCCACTAAGAAAGTTCTTTTCTGAAAGCGTAAAAAGTTTTCATAATTCGTTAATTTTAAGTTTAAATTAAAGTAAGTTATATAATGGTTAATTAAACATGTTAGAACTATTTTAAATAAATATCAGCCTGAAAATTTATATTTAGTTTTCAATATACGTAGGGCGTTCAAATGATTCGAGGTGTGTATCCATAAGATGTGTAGCGACAGGAATGAGACAGATACATAGATAGGAACAGCAATATTTTATGATTGAAATGCATAAAATGTCTGTTAAGAAAACATCCACTGCGTTAAATTAGGCGTCCGATTGCTTGGAGATGTTACGAATTCCGTCCGCGAAGAACCATGTCTGTTGATCATGTTACCAGTTCATAACTGCAGCCTTTACTCCTCGTCGGACACTGAAAGCGTTGACCCTTTAGGCTTTTCTTCAGCGGCCGAAAGATGTGATAGTCGCAAGGCGACAGATCTGGACTGTAAGCTGGATGTTCCAATACTTCGCCCTTTTTACGAGCCAGTGCCTCGACACACACTCGGGTGACATGCGGTCGTGCAGAAGGATGACACCTGACGACAGCAAACCTGGACGTTTGCTTTTGATAGCCTTATGCAGCTTAACAAGTGTTTCGGTGTACCGTTGGGCATTGATGGAGGCGTGCGGCTCCTTGAACTCCAGTAATACGGGACTCTGAATGTCGAAAAATGCCGTTAACATCATCTTTCAGGCTGACTGCTGAGTTTTGAATTTTTTGGGTCTAGGCGAATCGGGATTTTTCCATTGCATGATGAAGGACTTCCCTTCCGGTTGGAACTGATGACACCAGATTTCATTCCCTGCCACTATGCGCTGCAGAAAGTCGTCACTGTCAGCCGTGCAGCGCACCAAATGCTGTAAACTGAGGCCCGTTCGCTGTTTCTTGTGGTGGTCAGACAGTTTGCGGGGTACTCAACGGCAACAAACTTTTGGATATTTCAGAATGTTGCTGACAATATTGTGAACAGAACCGATGGAAACGTTTAACTCATTTGGAACATCACGAATGTTTCGACGTCGATTTGTCTTGATCGCCGTATCAGTGTCCGGAATCAGCTTATCTGTCACAACTTTGTGCGCCTGACAGGGACGCGGCAAATCCGTTGTCTCTTGGTGACCTTCGCTAAACATGCTTCGACACATACGTGTCTCCGTACACGGCCACTATTTTTCGATGAATGTCCACCGGCTTACACTTTTCCAGTGTTAAAAACCTAATTACAGCTTGCTGATCCGTTTTTGACGCAGTTGCATCCACACCAGCCATTTTTGAATGAACAGCAAGTCCTTACGATTGAAGTTAGCATATATCTCCTTCCACTTCGAATCATTTTCATTTGAACACGCCTTATATTTGAATGACTTAGTGTAAGAAGTAAAAATGTCTTTTAGATAGATACCCAGCTTTAGATTTCAGATAGAAAATAAATAATAAATTTGAATTGTTCCGTTCCGTATTATTATTATAGTTTCCGCTAGTTTTTGATAACCGGAACTTAAAATGCAAAGTATTTTTTATTTTGTGAGTAAAAACATTTTTATTTTGTTAAACAATAAAATAAAAAGAAAAGAAAATTTGAAAGCTTTCAGTTACCGTTCAGTTACAGTTCATCGTTTTGTGTGTTACCTTAATTTATTAAATAACATGTTCTAAACACTTAAACCAGATAAAATTCAATTCAACAGCAGTATCACAAAATATTTAAAAACGGTCTATATTTAGAACTTCCGATGCACAGTTTCGCGCGCTAGAGATAAAAATGTTTTTTTTTTTTGTACCGTGTTGCAATTGCTCGCTTTAAAATCGTTGAGTTTGCTAATCAAAACTACGTTAAAGTTTTACAAAATTTGAAATCGATTATAAGACAAATTCGAAATTTAAAATTGGGGCTCTCAAGTTGGAGGATTACGTTATTCAAAATTTGATGGTTCTAGGTACAAATCGAGAAACATTCATGTATTCATGCAGATTCTTCATTATTTGGTTTCTTTAAATATAATATATGGCGATAATTTTTGGTGGCAAAAGTGAACCAACGCAGAATGTGAAACGATGGAAAATGCCATTTTGAGGCTAATAGCCCTTTGGGTCTAACGCCTCTTTGGGCTAATAAATGGCTCTTCAATTGTATTAAGATCTTGCATTCAGCCCGCGGGCAATTTGTGCTTGAGACCACTGGCACAGACGTATGAAGAAAAATGATACTGAATAAACTTTCTCAACACTACGAAAGTGTACCCAGACTCAACCACTGCACGGAGTTTCAATTAATCGTTTTTAATTGATACGATTTTTTAAATTTCTGTCATGTTTTTGCCAACTAATATACCTAAATTACGAACATTGACTTAGATGCACATACACACAATCCGATAGGTTTTATTTCTAAAAAGTTTAACAAATTGCAGCAATCAAAACAGTATTCATATTTGTGAAAATTTCAAAGCATGAAGAATTTGTTAAATTTGAAAGAAATTTATGCCATATATAATTAAAGCTAATAACGATCAAGAGATTCAGGTCTCAGACTGAGCAGCTAAGATATTTTTATAAGGTCAATATTTCTCAAAGCAATAGGAATAAGAAATTTTACACGACGTGATGTAGAATCCTTTAGATTATTCCAGGTATATTTCTTATCTTGCTGCTTATATCAGATATTCTAGTCTATTAGTACTGATTCTAATTTTTATGATATTAATCTAATTCGGAACTAGCTTTCTCAAAAAAAGGAGCTGATCATAAGGAGTTATATTTAACGCTAGTGAATAGTCATCTGGTATTGCTTCATTACATAGGTAAGATTCAAATTTAAAAAGTAATATAAACTGTACTAGCCACGATTTGTAAATAACATATTATAGCTAAAATAGAAGAAATTGAACTGCAAGTCCTACCTTCAAATCATACCAAAAATGCTCGCTGGTATATTAAAACTGAGACTTGATTACACCCACATCAAATTCTGATCTATCATTCACTTACGTTAGGAATGAAAGCTAAGTAATAACAGTTACGGAGCTTCGCCAAAACTTCGATATCTTTGTTATTATTATTATTATTTACTTATTACGAACTTATTACGTATTTATTATTACCGCCAATAGGCCATAAATGGAAATGGAGAGATGCCCCGTGAAGGTCTTTCTTCTTTAAGCTGGGCGCATCCACGTTATACATGGAGAAAACTACGAAAATGCCCATGCAGGCAGGCCGTTCGCAATGACTCCAACCTCAGACGAAGCTACCAATGTTCAGTGGCTTTTACCGCTTGGCTGCTAGTAGGCCTTCAGGCGCTTCCTCGGGAAGATGGCAGAATTTCAGCGTACGCTCCAATAAGCTCACAGCTAATATAACATCCTAATTTTAAACTGGTATGCTTGCCGCAACAAGATGCTCTCATAACGTGCTGCTTGCCGTAAAATTTGAGTAAACCCTCTCGTTTAAGCAAGCGTCATGATGAGATAAAGAACATATGAAAGAAATTACCATAAAACTAATTATTAATAAAGTTTCAGTCCTGAGTATTTGAACTTCTGGACAAGAACGACAGGCCAGTTGTCAAAGAAGATGCAAACATTTAAAGCAATATCTGATGGAGAGACGTGTTACTGGGATATAGAGTTAGGATAGTACTGGTTTGTTTGGTTTGGCTCATGTAATTACGGCAAAGCACTCGAGGGAAATCTGTCTAAGGGGAGGGATGCCTTCGTGGAGGAATTTCTAAGAGAAATAGGTTGTTTTAAACGTTACACATGGGTAAACCGTGAAACCGCGCATGCAGCCAGCCCGTTCGCGGAATTCGAACCTCGGAACGAACAACCAGTGTTCAGCGACTTTACCGCTCGGCCGTTGGCGGACCCAGGATAGTAATAAAAAAACCGTATGTCCTAAATCTTTGCAAGGTGACTAATACAAAGACTGCTCTTTAACATAATAGCATTTCATAGCAGCTAAAGATATTTTAAGATAAGTAAAGAACATTATAATATCATACCTGTTGTTCATTCGATACGATGTCCTAAAACGCATGCTGGAAGACAGAGTGCACCATAATAATGCGCATAAAAAACTTTATTGTACTCAAAATTAAAGCGCTACTTGTGGCGAGATATATTATCTTACCAATCTGCTTGCCAGTGTCTCTATTCATGCACCCATTGCAGCCCAAGGTGCTATTGGTTATCTTTCGAGAAGGAATTCTGAGCAAAATATGTCATCGAAGCATGAAAATAGGTAAGCCCATATGCTTCTCAAACATTTGTCAGAAGGTGACGATCCCATCGATTATTTAGCCGTCTCTTCAGCGAAAGCTTTTCCGAGGACACATCATAGGGGTAGACAGATATTACAATTTCGTGAAGATACAGACACAAAACTAAGCCATACATGAGATTTTGAACAAGAAGCCTGCATTTCTGACTAGCAGTCAAGTTCATTTGAATAAGCCCCGTTCACTTGAATGGTACCAGACTCCATTTCTGAAGGCAATAGTCATTCTGAAAGCAGATGGTTTAATACGAAACTGAACGCAACGGAAAGCACATAATATGAGCATGAAAATGTTAATGATTTAACTCTGAAATGTAACTGCATTACATAAAACTGCAAGAAAGACAACTTTCAGTATAGACTGCAGGAATAGGTCAGCATTTTAAATAATACAATCGCAATATCTCTTATTATGCTCTGCGTAGTTTTTGATTAGAAGTTTACCTACTCATTTCTTTTCAAGCATACATTTTCATATATTCCTTTACTGACTGGCAGACTATTCCAAACAACATAAAGATATAAATTTGTCAGATATTATGTAGCGATTTTAGTTAGTTCAGAATTGTGAATTAATATGTAGTTAATTGCAGTTTATTTGTTAATTAATTTTTGAGTGAGTAAAATTATATGCATTAATTTATTCTTATTCTAAATTTTTTTCACTAGTTGTGCCGCTTACGTTAATGAATCAATTATTTTTATGCGAGTTAAACAGGGTTCTCATTCTTACAGTTACGCGTTCGATAGTACTAGCTTTCGGGAAAAGGAGACAATGGGAAATCGGTCACTTTCTACGTAATATTTGAAATTTAAAAATACTTCCTCTCTATTTACGTGGATGAAATTTATACCTCTTAGAGAGAAAAAATTTAGCTTTCTTATGAATCTGCTTTCATGACTGTACGTCGCCTCGTTGGAGAATTATGCCCATTTAATTGTTAAAATTGTTGAATTTCGGGTCTAAAGTTTTATTCTGCTAAAAGGGTGTTTTTTCGAGCACTTTTCGTCCAAGGTCGTGTTCAGCGTCCGGTCGGTTGTAGGGTTGTTACATCCTTTCCCTCACCCCTCTTCCGTTGGCGAAGGGGGTGGCGAAGGTAGAATTTTTTTTGGTGTGTAGAGGGAAGAACTAGGTTTTCGCAGCACTGTTTTGTGTTTGGCGAGATTTGCATACTTTTTCCCCAAATTTGGGGAATTTCGAAAATTCTGGACTCGATTAAAAACTGAGCGCAAGGCCTTTCTCGCTCTCTCTTTTGCCTCGGATTGCAGCTGTAAGAAGGACTCGCAATTTTCCTTCCCTTGGAAGAGCCCCCATGTTGACCCAGGCTGTCCTTAGTGGACATGTTCAAGGCTTGTCCGGAATAGAAGAGGCGCCTTCGGTTGTTGCTGGCTCCCATTGAGGAGTAGATGAAGAATAAGAAAGAGATGTACGTCTAAGGAGATCTGTTGAACATCTACTCCTCCGCACTTTACCATCCTTTTTACGAAGGAGTTCAGAATGTTTTTTTCCTCGAATCAATGCATTAACACCATAGTGGAAGTCACTTGAATCCAGCTGAATCCGGCTTCTTCCAGATCGGTCACTTCGAAAACATCCGAGCACTACCATCAATTCACCAGGATGAGACTGATCTCCATCAAATGCTGGCAAGATTTACGTTCAGTGGAGAGCCTTGTATATCTACATCAACCTATTGGTCGTCTGGGAAAAAATTTTATCAGATAAGTGTCCACTTTTTTGCCCATAGTTGTAGCATTTTGTAAAAGTAAATCAAGATTTAAAATTTCAATGTTGACCGACACCTTTTGTTACAATGGGTAACGCTTAATTAAGATTCAAAAGTTTTTTCTACGAGTGAGTTCAACTTTTTGTTTGTTCTGTTCCTCTTTTCACCTGACATTTTTGTACAGCATTCAACCTTAATTCTGTGAACATGTATTCTAAATAATAAGGATAATTAAATTCACACAAATATTGGAAGGAATTTGATTAATTGAAGGAAAATTTCTAGCTATGATTTATTAAAGTAAGGAGTAATAATGTGTGTATTTAATTTCTAATTAAATTCTATTTAACTTGTTTGTCAAGAATTTTTCTGTTGGATCTTAAATCCAGGCTGTTTAATTAAGCAACTGCTGTGCTTTTACTCTATTTAGGACCTTTAACTTGGGATGTAATTAAAATTTATATATATGAATTAAGACAGAGATCTTAAATTAGTTAACTTATCTAAATTTTACTTTTTACTTTATAAGTTGCTAATACTTTTGGTTGAAATTAACTTTAACTTTTGCAAAGATAAGGAACAAATAAAAATTTAAATTCTACTTTACCTTTAATTGAGTAATTGAATGAAGGAATAAAAGTATTCATTTTTCTCCAACGGGACTACATGAATATGAAATACTTTCTAACTGCGTAAGGGATTACTTAATTGATGTATGTAATTTCCTTTACCAGTGAAAATTAAGAAATTTCTTTTGAACGAAGTAATCTTTATCAATATTAGTAAACTCTTAAGATACCATGCTCGGTGATTCATTAAAATTTCCTTTTTGTATTTTTATGCTGGCCAGCAGAATTTGATAAAGTGCATATAAAAATTTAATATTTCAACGGTGAAATATTTTTTTGATGTCATCTCGGTACAATACTGAAAATATAAATATATAATTAGTTCTAAATGCATTATTTTTATATAGTGGTCATCCCGGTACCATAGTGGAAATTTTAGTTGTAAGATTGCATGTCCTTTTTATAGTGCTGTAATAAATATCCTTGGCTATATATATATTTGATTCAGAGTATTTTTCTTATGATGTATTGTGTAATGTTCTTAACACCAGTACTCCTACTTGGTCTTAGGGGTTGTTCGGGTTAGTTCTTTAGGTAAAACTTAACACAACGCAATAAACAGATTTGGTCTTTTGAGATTATTGTAGGCAAATTATTTAAATTCAGGTTATAATTGTAACAGTTAGAAATTTTGTAGTTTTTTAACCTAGTATTTAACGTCTGGTACCCTTAAGGGACAGAACACAGAGATTAAGTTTTAAATTATTTCTTGAAGACATTCAATTTTATATGCGCGTATGTTTACAGAAAACAGAATTTAGGAGCTATAATTTCAAACTAGAAATTGAAATAGTAAAATTGGTTTTATTAATATTTCCACTCTAAACACTGGAAACCTACCTACTCCAAATAGTTACTGAATATGTTCAAAGAATAATTCCACTCTCCATCAAAATTCACATGATTAAAAAGTAATATAAATCATATATATATATATATGATATAAATAAGAAGTTTAAGATTGACAACATAACTTCATTCGCATTACCGTTTGATAAAATAAATCGAAATATACCAATCCAAAAGCAATACATATAGCTTTAAATTATTTCTTAGTCGAAACTATGCATACAACAGATTTGGAGGAATGTACTAATTTTCAGTATATATTGTCGAATAAGACTTCCAACAGAATAATAAACTATTAAATTTCTTTATTGAAAGAAGAGTAAAAATTTTATTTTCCTTTAAAATTCCAACTCATTAATTTTAACAGTTTCAAAATAACACTTTTTCTCATTAACGTGTGAATTTATTCTGATTTTTATACTAAGATATAGTCCCATAAAATTTTGCTTCCCAAATATAAATATGATTTGTGTCAAGATAATGGTAAAATATAGTTTTAAATAATCAGAATTAAATTTTAAAAGTTATAAAGTTCTTTTGATACTTTATCTATGTAGAACGTAAAGGAACCTAATAAACTGTAAAGCGACTTATCGCTGTGTTTACGTGTATAATAATCAGGTCCAGGGAAGGGTTAAAATATCCTTTTATTCACTCAAAGAAGTAATAAAAGGTGGCCCCTTCTCGGGCTTACAGAAAAGCCTCCACTCGAGCTTTTAACTTAAGATAAGAAAATAAGAAACTAATACTAAACTAAACTGACTTAGCCAAAGCTAGACACACAATCTAACGTAGTTGGCCCTTAATTTAACCTAGCCGGCCATTATTAACAGGCATGTACAATACGGCCGAGCTCGGTAGATTTGAGAACAAAGTAGTTGGCTACTTCAGAATTAATTTTTTTCAGAAGGCATACACGCTTCACTAAGAACTCCTAAGCTCTCTCTCTCGAAGTAAGTTGGATTTTCCTTAAATAAATTATTTGCATAAAACGCGATAATAAAAACTAATTCTGTTGAGGAATAGTAGATTGAAAAAGCGAATAGACAGTAAAGCATGTTCAAAGTAACTGTTAGAAACTTAAAGTAGCCTCTACAAAATAAATACCATTGTTTTTATTCAGTTTAATTTTTGAAACAATAGAAGAATTGCACATGAATAGTGAGATTGCTTACATTTAATTTTTTATTATATAGTTTAATTTTTATCTGTATACTACGTAATTATTTTATTTCCTTTGTTTCACTATTTTTATTTATCTACCACATGATTGAACACCAGGCATTAAAGACCAACAATTGGTTGAAGAACCTTATGTAATAATTTTAAGCCATTGATTTGCTTTGGAAATATCGCTTAAGTCGACACAAAGAATTTGGGTAATATTTGAGAAGAAGATATACGATCTGTCTTTTATTTAAAGAGGAAATCTTCTATTAAAATAGTTTTCTGAAATAAACCCAACGGCCTTTGGATGTTTGACGAATACAGTGAAGTACTTAACTAACAAATGCCCTAAACTAACAAATAAGCAGTGACGTAAACGCTGACAAATTTGGGTTCTAAATTTTCGCAGACTTTTCCCTAACATAGCCAGGTATTTTAATTCAAGACGACAAAAATTCCATGAATTTTAATCAATAAATACTTAAAAATATCTGACGATATTATTATTATGATCTTGATGAAGATGAATTTATGATTGCTAGATCAATGCCATCCAACTATGAGGTACTGCAACAAACAGTGTATGTTCATTGTGAAAAATAATTTAAATAAGGGAATTTCATATTGAACGGAACAAAAAGAATAGCATAGTAACGTGAGCTTGATTCTACAAAGGTGAGCGTTTTCTGTGTCTTTTCGAACAGTGCCAAGATATGCTTTCAGAGTGGTTGCTCTCTCAGTGGGAGGAAGTGGTTCCCGGTTTCATTCTGCAACAAGAGGGTGCTCTACCACATTGGAATAAAAACGTACGCCAGTACCTGAATAGTATATCCCTTCGTCGGAATGTCCGTGCTGGGTTAAACTATATGCCACTCCGTCGCCAACACTGCTTTGTTGGCCACGGAGGTTCCCAGACCTAACCCCTTGTGATATTTTTTCTATAGTGTTTTGTTAAAGACAAAGTGTTCGAGCCTCCATTTTCTCAGTACTTACAACAAATGATGCAACAAATCTGTGCCCGAATCATTAGCAAAGGATATTCTGTCACAAGTGTGGCAGTAACTGGAATAGCGCATAAATCTTCGCCGTCTTACTGGAGGGGCACATTTAGATCGTCCTTAGAAACTTGGATAACTATGTGTTCACTGCAAATTCTATTTATCAAAATAAAATAATTACAAAGTTCACAGGTTAGCTTTCTTGTCCCATTCAATATGAAGCACCCTGTACTATATCAAGCTGTGATGAAATCTTCACTAAAATATCAAAAGAAGCTAACCGTTTTAAATATTTTACAGATTCGCAGGGATAAAGGAGCAGTTTCATCAAACAGAATCTTACCTCGAGTCATAAAAGAGTTTGGATTTACAGCAAAGTTGTTCATTCAATTAAGTGCAATGTCGCATAAAGAAAAAATGACATTTAGGCATATTATTGATTGCTATATAACTGCTATATTAACCGCATAATCGGATAGCCGCCTATAAAATAGAGAGAATACATAGTGAATTCAATAAAGAAAGCTAGAATAATTTGACAGGTCCAGCCAATAAAAAATAATACTACAGGCGAAATGTTGACTAAATGTGAAACAGATACTTTAAGCTTTGCTGAGTGGTAGCACAGTTTTTTAAAATCGCTGAGTTTTCTGCTTAAATTTAAAACACGTTTTGCCGAGCGGCAACATATTATTGCTTTTATATCGCCCAGTGTGTTCATAAAATATCATAAAATATGAACTAAATAAAAGCAAATTCGAAATTCAAAATTCAGGCTTCGAGGCGCACAGGTTCGTGCGTATGTTCAAAATCTGGCGGCTTTGTGTAGGGATGCCTTCATGACTGTGCTTCGGCCTCACCTTTATGCAAGTCGACTGCTGTTCGATACAACAGAAATCTTAATAACAGTACTGTGGCACAAAGAAGCATGCACACGTTGAAGATCAGTTTCTCGCTTGAAACTGATCGTCAGAACCCTTATCCAGTCTTTTTCATAAAGTTGCAAGTCCAATTTTCGTTTCAGTTACTGGACTCTAATCCAGTCTTTTTCATAAAGTTGCAAGTCCAATTTTCGTTTCAGTTACTGGTTAATTAAATAAGCAGGGGATAAAATAAATCTTCCACACTTTTAATAGAAAGAGGGCTGTTGCATAAGAGAAACACAGAATTATTATAATGCCGTCCGCACCTTTATGGAAGACATTGAATCGGTGTAAGGGTATAGAAGGTTTTGTCAATTAGAACAATTTTTCAGGATTTCTCGGAAGGAAACTCGGGTATTTCAATAAGTTTAATTTTATGTTCACAGAAATCGCACTAAAGGTGAGGAAGAATACATCCTTTTTATGGATCTGGAATGAATATAGACCATAAATTTAAAAAAAATTACCTTATACTAAATCTTTGATAATCTATCAAATATTAAATTTTGCATACCGTCTATCTTATAGTTAAAATATCCTGTATGATTTTCTTTCGGCTATGAATGTGCATGTTGATTTGAAATATAAAAATGCCTTAATGCTGTTAGTAATGAAATATTTCGGATCGAACTCTCAGATAATATTTATTTTTTTCGAATGCTTCCCAAATTTTTTACCTTCGCGACCTATAAGCTTTCTTGGGGAAAAAAGTTGCTTTCTATAAATTATTTTGAAAACGCTGCTATCTGTGAAAACGAAAAAAAGAAACCATAAGAAAATAAAGTTATAAGGGATTAATAATAATTTAATATGAATAGCTATCAGCAGTCAATTAAATCAGGTATATATTGTTACGAATTTTACATTTATTTAGATATTTTTAGTAGAATTATAATTAAAATTGTTTTATTTCCCCGTATTATTTTTCAGACGCCTCCACGATGCTCATGTGACTTGGTCACATCCCCTTCATACCTGTTGCTTTGGCCGTAGCGTCATCTTTCTGCATTTCTCTATCTTAAGTGCTCTAAGAAGAAACTACATGATGATAGCTGGAAAGCAGCTAGCTATTAGGCAGCTAGCTGCTTGCTATTCGCGGCAGCCAAGCGGAACTTGGAACCCGGCTTAGTTATTGTTAATGCAATTTGTTTAGCTCCACGCGAACTCAGATATCTGAATTAGTTTTCTCTTTGAACTGCCTTGTATTTTAATGTTTTTAGTACTCTAAAGTATAACTATTGGTTGTATTGAGTTTTATTTAACATATTTGCATTCTACTGATTATTATTACCTGATATTGTACGAACATCTCTGAGGAAAATTCCAACGCTCTGTTATATTTCTTTCGATAAGAATACATTTTTTTAACCTTTTCTATCGGACTTGTCCTGTCAATCTATTATGAATCCGTACTCATGCAACAATATACTAATTCATAATTTCAATAAATATACAAAACTATGAAACAAACTGTTGACAATAAAAGTTTAAATATCTATTCCCTTCTCAACAAAAATTATTTTATAACGCAACTGATGTTATGGAAAACATTGTTTTAGTTTATTCGGTGCTTGCTATCTGCGTTAAGGATGCGATACAGTTATGCCGTGGTACCGTTATGAAAATTTTTGTCTTTTCGAACGACAGCCAGCTTGTATAAGGATGATGCAAGACAGTTATGCCGGGGCCCCGGTATGAAAATTTCTGTCTTTTTGAACAACAGCCAACTTGCATAAGGATGCGATACAGTTATGCCATGTCGAACAATAGCCAACTTGCATACGAATGCGATACGGTTACGATGGCACACCGTTCAGCGGTCCCTTATGTGCCGCCGTTGTTTTACAATGAGAAAAACATACATTCATACAGTTTCTTTCTTATTCAATAATAGGGATAAGCTATATAATCTGTTAAAGGCAGAGCAGGAGGTGTGAAAAATGTGCAGCACCCTTGTCGGAATTGGGATTCTGAACTATTAGATTGCTAACCGGACGTTCTTTCAGTTACACTGCAAAGGTATGCTGTCAGGAAGGAGAAAATGTCTTCTTTAAATGAAGACTGAGGAGGAGGGGATTCAATCGTCAAATCCTGGTGATGACGAATTATAGTCCACCACCATTTTAGTTGGGGGGACACTGTAAACTCTATTTCGGAACACTTTATTTTGGAGCAAGAGATATGAAAATGTGCATTGCCGTCGCTGAGATTCGAACTCCCAATCTCCCGATTCGGAACTGCTTCCAATTATAACACGAAGATACGCGGTAAGGAGAAAGAAAGTATCTATTAGGGTTGTTATTGATTTGGAAATTAATTTTAAGTCCTACAAAGCGTACTAGATAAGATTGCGAGTTAGCGCTACGTCTTTGTCATAAAGTATTGGAGAAAGTTTAAAAATATCCTTTTTATTTCAAATCTGAACTGAACATAAGGCACGACTTATGTTACAGACAAACCACAACTCGTGGCTGTTTAAAGCTGGTAATGTAGTCTCAGACTACACATTCACTAAAATAAGCTGTAAGTTAGTTCAGTCTACCGACTAGCGAGCATGCAAAGAGCCAGAATGTCATCTTTAAATAGAGTTAGAAAAGTAACAATCGGCACGAGTGTCAGAACTCTCTCTGTCTAAGATTAAATAGTCTCAAACTTAATTTTCATTCTGGTGAGGAATACAGAAGCAAGAAGTTATCGTAAAGATCAAAATCATTATAACTGGTTAATTAACATTAGATGTGTTACAATATTACAATGTAAGCCGAAGTAAAGTAGCTGGGAAGAATATCTTTCGTTACTTAAGTAATAGGTATTTAAATAACACTCAGATATTCAAATGTTCCCAGTATGTTATCGAATAAAGAACATGATTTTATGTTACTGCTATTGTACTTTGTTCTAGGAGTACAGAATTAACTTGTAATATTACTAAATTACAACGACAGCGAACGGAATGCATTTTACAGCCGCAAGAATGGCCACCGCATTCTTTCAACGCACAAATTCACGCGATGACATAAGTTTCTCACTACTTTATTTAAATTGCGATATTATGTCTGACGCACATATACATCTATCGGAACAGCAAATATTTTCCATTGCTGAGGTGAATATTGATACTGAGAGTAAGAACTCGAGAGGTTATGAATCTCAATGTATAAATATAGTATTATGAAAGAGATTAAGTAAATATTTTGTTTTACTTTTAGACCGTGAACATAAAAGTCTTTATGCGGCTTTTATTTTCGCAATAATTGCTCGTAGAAATATAGCTACAATATCAAAATTGGTTTACGTAATGAAAATAGTTAGTCCAAAGGGATTTAGTCCCGAAGGACTATTACTTTCGTTTTGCGATTTTGCGTTGAATCACTCTGAATGCCCGTTTCACTTTTCAAATTGTTGCCACTAAATGTTATCGCTCTGCATTAAATTTTAAAAAATGAAAAATCTGCATAAATGTATGCATGTTTCTCGCATTGTGATAAAACCTAGAGCCATCGAATTTTGAATGACGTAATCCTACTGCGAATATGGGCATCTGGAAGCCCTAATTTTGAATTTGAAATTTGCTTTATTATCGATTTTATGTTTTGTAACATTTCAACGAATTTCTGATTAACAAACTAAATGATTTCAAAGCGAGCAATGGCAACACTGTACGGAAAAAGAAAAACATTTTTATCTCCAGCGCACGAGACTTACGGAAATTCTAAAGATATGTTCATTTTAAAATGATTTTGCGATATTGATTTTGAACTGAATTTTATGGTTTGAGTACGTAGTACATGATATTTAATAAAAAAAGGTAGCACACGAAACGTTAAAAAAACGCGCCTTTGGACGTAATTTAAAATCTGAAATCTTTCAGATTTTTTTTTTTAAATTTTTTTATTATTGCATTTTGTAATATGAAAAATCCGTTTCGTAATATTACGAAATCTTACGAAGATATACGCTTCTTTCTACACTTATCTAATACAAATGTATACTCAATGTAAAAATAAAACGCAAAAGATTTAACTTTTTTTTTTACGAGAAAAAATATTTAATTTTGAAATTTACGATCATGTTCGAGCGTCGTACACAAACAAATAAGCTTGCATTTGCACACAACTAAAAATAAAATATCAGTTTAAACAAGATTTCTGATGTTAATTGATTAAATAGTGAAAAGTGTTGTGCAGACTGTCATAAAAATTTTGATTAATAATAATTTTTTTTAAACACAACATGTTATTCACGGAATCTTATAGGAATCAGGTCTGGGGCTAATGAATTATGCAAACTTCAGTGCTAGTATATACCTTAATCGTAATATTTTTTGCATGAAATTAAAAATGAAAAATATTTCTAATTTATGGATTTATTTTTGTATGATCATAAGGTTACAATTTTAAATTAATAAAACTGCATGAGAATATCTATAACATTTTCGAATTTCCAAATTTATAAATTAATTGCGGTAAAATTCTTCAATATAACCATGTCTAACAAAATTATAATTATAGTTTGTTGCACATTAGTGAATCACAAAAGTTGTCGACAAATGACATTAAAGGGAAAAACAATCAAGCTCGCATTATTATAATTTGTTTCTTAACCATCCTTTCAAAGCAAGTGGAACACGACATAAGTAATACGAAATTTTAAAATGAAATATTGCCTATATTTTAATCAAATTTTGTCGATAACTTTTGTGTTTTATTTTTATAATAAGTAAAAGCTTTTACTAAATATAACTATAATGACTGCGTAGCTAAAGAAGATTTATCTCCATGAATATCACTTAATGTTAAAGTAAATTATAAAGGAGGAAAAACTCAGCATAATAAAGAGTCTTTCAAACTATTTTGAAAACAAAATTGGAAGATGTTTCTTTATACATATATGAGAATTTCTTCAAACGCCAGGCAGATATCCATTATCTATTGGTCTGTTTCTTTGATATTGCCAAATTGCAATTCCTAGCTTAAAATATCTTATTGAATATTCCTTTAAACTGAACTATTTGGGTATGCAATTTGAAATTCAAAAGTAGTGAAGGCAAAAATAGAAATGTTGCACAGCTGGAGTTTATTTCGAAGGGATCTCAATAAACTCCCACAGGAAAGCTTACGAAACTGAATCAGTTGAAGGAACTGTAAAATGTATTTGCACAAATTGCCGATGGAAGTACTGAAAAGAATGCATGAGTATCGAAGAGAAGCTTTGCAAAAGCAGATAAATTGGTCTAACAGAATAAAATCTTTCGACGAATGGATTGATACTGAGCACAATTACTCGGGCCACTTTTATTCACAGGTACAGAGATTATTTCTCGTATAAACGTTAAGAAAAGGTTTGGTTGCTTTGTAGCTAAAACTATTAGGGTGGAAGCTACGAAACTGAGTGGGAATACATTACGGAAAAATGCTCACCAAGGGCATTAGAAAAAAACAGAGGCACAAAGATACAGTAACCGTATTACTCATTTAGTGGAGCCAAGTAAGTAAAATATAACAATAATATATTGAAATAGAAAATGCTAGGATATAAGAATAGTAAACAACTTGCGGATTTCACGGATAGAGTATTCGTGAACAAGCAATAAAATTAAAACTTCGTTTTTGTAATGAAAATATTTTGTCTTAAACACCGATACATTATTAAATGAGCAATGATATTGTCATTAAATAATTTATTTGTTAAAGTTAAAATCAGTTTTGATATCAATATTAACAGTCATTAATTTTATGTTAATAGCAATTTCCGAAACATTGTTGGCGCAAATGTAAAGTTCCTATCATCACATATGTTTACTTCATTAAAATAACTAGAAAAGAATTTCACCATTTTATTTTTATATTTTGTTCACGTACACTGCGAAAAAAAAAAGGAAAAAGGGACAGCTCTACATCTCCCGTTCTACTGGCCCGATTAATGAAACTGAAAGCGATAATAGCATCTAATGTGGTTTACGCACTTTGTTGAAATTATTTGAAAGAAGAACGATGTGACTATTTTTCCGCTTATGCACGATGTAAAAAGTAGGAAAGATGTCACTTTTTTCCGCTCCATTACAACGGAAGGAATAAGAAAATAGGTTGCACGTATTAAGAAGTTCGCCAAGTGAATTATTCTTGGCGCAAACTGAAAAAATTCACAAAATTTAATTTTTGAATTTCTCCGTAAATTTCCAACCAAATTTTATAAAATTTAATATTTAGGCATAATTGGAGTCGTAGAATCGAAATATGGAAAAAAATTGATTTGTTATTTCAGAAAGAGAGCCATTTTATGTCAGAATACTTATGTTAGAATAATGCTATATATAAATCTAATATATAGCCTAAGTAGCGCTTTCGAGACATGAAAAACGCAATTTGAATTTCGTCAATCCGTCCAGTAAAACGGAAGATTCTGAAGTGTCTTTTTTTTTTTTACAGTGTACAGAGTTCAAATTATCCAAACTCGTATCTGAATTTTTATAGCTGTACGTCGAAAACTTAAGATTTAAGAAATATCAGTCAAGTGCCTAAACTCTTAAAAATTTTAAGTTCAAAATAAATATGTGATAACAGTAATAACAAATATAATTATCACAGTGTGATTTGTTACGTGCGATTAGACATAGAACCGTCGAGAAATTAACATAATTTTTACAATCGGTAAAGTGATAGCGTATAAATGACATATAATATAAGAATCGCTATGTGTAGTTCCCTCATATGTTTTTCTCTTAGACAATTTTAATTTGAAGTTTGTCATTGTTACGATTAGTAGCCCCACGATTTCATTTAGTTACATGACCCTGGTAAGTAAAAAAAAATATTTTAGCATTTAAAGCATAATTACTCCAATGGATAAAAAAAAATTAAGCAAAAAATCTGCCATAGCAAAGCAAGAAATGCATCATTAGCACTTATAATATTATCATTTAATTATAAAGTACATTGTTAGTATTTAAAATACGTATAGAATAGACTTGATAATAAGTGTTCTAGTAAAAATATTTAGTTTATTGGACTAATAAAAATATAGGTATTGTTTTGTTGGAAAGACTAATGTTACATCTTAAAAAGTTTTCAGTTTATTACAAATTTTAAAATCGATAAAAATGCATACTTAAATTCGACTGAATAACCTGGAATAATCTACATTCTACACTCTTAGACAAAAAAAATGACGCACCGAGAAGATATAAAGCACAATGGACACAAATTGGTATGCTTACAGATTTCGACAGAAAATGCAGAATTTTACATTTGGGTTGCCAATGAATGAACGGTTGTCGCTACAGTGCATCTGATCTGCTCAACTGGCAAGATATTTAAGAGAAATTACGATTCCAGGTCAAAATTCTTCACGAATTTCATTCCGTGTTCTCTGGTAGACAATAACTATGCCTCGCATACAGGTGCGCGAACGATATACGCAGATGTCAGAATTTGAGAGAGGTCGTGTAGTTGGTCTCAAAGAAGCCGTTGGTCTTATCGACGAATAGCTCGACATTTGAGCAGGAGCGATGTCACTATTAGACGATGTTGGCAGGAATGGGTGAACCTTGGCCGCACACAGCGTCAAGAAGGAAGCGATAGGCCTAGAGAAACGACAGAATGTGAAGACCCAGCAATCGTCAGAGAGGCACTAACAGCCCCAGATGCATCATTGTCAGCGACTGTACGTGCAACTAGTCCTTCAGTGACAGCAAGGACCATTTATAGACGACTGACAGAAAGGGGGCTACGGTCACGGCGCCGTTTGCGCCGAATATCATTGGCCTCTATACAACGTCAGGCTCATTTGCAGTGTTGTCGGGCTCATTCGCACTGGAATGTCACTGACTGGAGTAGAATAGTCTTCAGTGATGAGTCCCGCTTTGAACTGAACCCCAATGACCAGCGAAGGCGAGTCTTGAGACGCCCCGGACAGCGGTGTGATACCAAACTGACTGTCTTCGGCAGACAGGCCGACAACCACGAGTAATATTCTAGGGTGCCATTTCATTTCATAGTAGGACACCTTTGGTTGTCATCCGTCTCAATCTTACAGCACAGCGGTACGTCGACGAAGTTCTAAGGCCCGTTGTGTTGCTCTTCATGTCACGCCGCATTGCGCTTACATTTCAGCAAGATAATGCCCGCCCCCAAGCTGCACATGTTTCTACTACTTGCCTTAGTGCTTGCCGAACATTACCTTGGCCAGCAAAGTATCCGGATCTTTCTCCTATTGAGCACGTTTGGAGCATTATGGGCAGGGCCCTACAATCAGCTCTGGATGTTGACGATCTAACGCGCCAGTTGGACAGAATTTGACACAATATCCCTCAGGAGGACATCCGCAACCTCTATCAAACGATGCCAAGCCGTATAACCGCTTGCATAAGGGCCAGAGGTGGACAAACGCGTTACTGACGTTTCCACTTTGTGAAGCTCTATCACTTCACTAAATCATCTAATTTTTCTCAAACTGTAATCATTTGCTTTTCTGTACATGTGCATCACTTCTACCGAAAAACTCCTTCTTGGTGCTTCGTTTTTTTTTTTTGTCTAAGAGTGTATTTTCTTACTTGCATTGGACTGGTAGATAATAACTAAACATAAATAGCTAAATAAATTAAGAAAGTGTTCACATTATTATTACATAAGCACTGAAGCTTTCCTTACAATATTTTTGAAAATTTTAGAAATATTGTTACGGTTTTTGTATTTAGTTTGCTATTTTTAGCAGAATTGTATTTAAATTTGTTTCATTTTCCTGCGCAATGCAGCGCTTGACGAGTTTTAAGAGAAAGTTACGCCGAAAAAGTAAAAAATACAGAAGCAGGTGCATTTAATAAACGTTATCTCCGTGATTAATATTTAATTTAAATAAAAGCCATCGTGTATTAGCTGTATATGTAATTCTACTCTTTTGCTTTTCAGAAACCTCGAGAAAATAAAAATTTCCAGAATGTTCTCGCGCATGATTAAAAAGTTTATAAAAGCCGGAGAAAAACATCTCAGTTCAGTTCTATTATTAATCTATTAACTTTAAATTAGCAAATGCAGATTTTTAGTTTAATTCGCTTCAACTGTGGTATTTTACTTTCATCATCATTTCTGTTGAAAGGACTTTGTGTTTTTATTTTGTCTTTTAATATTACTTAGTGTATTTAAACTCATGATTTTTCATTTTGTATTTGCACCTCTGTGCAATGATGCACTTTATGCAATAGTGCATCTTATTTTTGTAAGCAAATCTCAATGTGGTACTATTATTAATATACTGTTCAAAACTCTTAGCAGTTGTATGCCAGCAATAAAGTGATGATACCTGATATCAGCTCAGTTGTTTACTTATTTGTTGTTGTCGACTGTAGCGAGTTCGCGGGGAGATCGGATTAGCTTTCTCTGCGCTTTGAATTGTGTTCTATTTAACATTTTATGATATTGTGATATTGTATGAATATCTGTGAGGAAATATTTCAGCATTTTGTTTTATTTCTTGTGATAAAACCCGTACGCACTCAACAATATATTTCGTTATTAGAAGAAGATTAAGAATTACACTTACCTGCAGGCACAATTCTAAATATACAAGGCTCCTTCTGGCTGCCTATGCTGTTACGACCCCAGCATTGCAGTATTCCATATCCTGTTTCATTCTTTGGTGAATATACAAAGAGATTGCGATGCTCTTGACTACTCCAGTTCTGTAAGACAACTGTTTCTAGAGTATTGTTGAACGACCACATGAAAAGAACACTATGAGGATCTGCATCGACATCACACGTCAAGTTTAGAGCTTCTGTTTTTGAGATTCCGTAAATCTTCGTATCCGGCGACTTGCACACGGGAGCAACTAGGAAAGGAAAAGATAGTAACAATTTTTAAGAAAAAAAAAAGAATACGTAGGATTTTAAATGAAGCCATTTACAAAACAACTGTATTCTTCTAAGCTGTTTTTTTCTTTTCTATCTTTATGGTTATGGTACTATTGTAAGAGCACTGGTTCTCAACCTTTTTTGTACCATACAACCCTTTCACCATTACTTGACGATCATTTACTCACTTCCTTTAAAAATTCAAAAATACATGCATATTTATTTAAATTTAGATTGTTTCTAACGTGCCTCATAAATTAAGCAAGAAAAATTATATAAAATGTAGATAAATAACAAAATTTTAATAAAAGTAGTATAAGAATG
>KK121262.1:201126-236271 GCA_000611955.2 Stegodyphus mimosarum | reverse complement strand
AAAAAAAAACAGATTAGACCGTATTCCTCTTGAAACTATGGAATCCCCATTAGACAAAACTCCTTGTTTTAGAGATAAGTGCATGACTGGGTACAGAATAATCTATCAATATCTTTATACTATAATAATCATGCACTAAACAGCATTTCTTCTTCAAAATATCTGGACATTTTTATAGTAAGGGGTTTAAAGTAATAAGAGGTAAGACATAAAAATAATCAAGCGTTTGAAACTCTGTATATAGAAGAAACTTGCAAGTCCACATTATCGTCTTAGGATATTGCATCTTCTTGTAGACGAGGAACATACTCATTTCACAGACTCGGAAATCGTCCATTATGATCGCCTGTTCACCCTCTAATGGTTCGTTCTTAAGAGTATGTCATAGCTTGCCTATGCTATATGATGACAGAATTTTAGTTTGGAATTGTAACATCTAGTTACTTAACTTTCAGAGTGATAGCTACAGTAGATGCAGGAACCAGCCAGGAGAAGGGTTAAAAGACCCCTTTATTCAACTCTTTCAAAATTCATCCCGCTTGGCCGGTAACTCAACTAACAAGAATTAAACTTAAAATTCAAAGCTATTAACACAACTGTAGACTTTTCCCCAGGGCTCGGATAATCTTGTTACCTAAAACCTGGTCGAAGTCTCGTGGCAACAAAGTAAAATCAGTTACGCCATTTTAACCAGCAGTAAATGCAGAAACAGAAGCTCACTCTACAAAGGTACAGTGCCTGGCCACTCTTTTGTTTTCCTTCTAGAGCTCAGTATTTAAACCTTTACTCATAATGGTAGAATTCACATTCCTTCACGCCTGCTACCAAATTTAAATATTCTCGCATTGACCATAAGGGGAATGAAGGTTTACAGGAAAGAAAGCATAAACTTAACTAGTTACTGAAATAAATATAAATCCCTACAGGTTTATAAATATATAGTTTTATCAGAAGTCTTCCAATGTAATTATCTACACCTAGTTTGTCAGGGCTTTTAGAATGATTGTTTACATTATTATAATGATTGACTTGAAAGCTTTGAAAAAGTTAAGTTTTACAAGGAAAATTTTACTTTTGGCGAGAGCAGGATAGCAGCATCTAGACTAAAGAAATGTTTTTTTTTTGGAGGGGCCAAAATACGGAATGCTACTTTTGGTCAAAATTTGGTGACATGATAAAGCAGTGCGGCATGCAGCTTTGTCAAAATGAAGCATTTATATGTCCGCAGAGCGTGAGCGACGTTACGAATCCCTTTCGTTTTGGTACATTTCCAGATATTTAACAGCAATAAAGTTATTTTCTTCCTTTTTGTATTTTTTCGTTTGATTTTTTGTCAAAGGATAATTTTTCCTACACTCATTACCAGCGTACTGAAAATACGCTTCGCCGTCTGAAGGCCAGCTCTGTTGATAGGATATACTTTCCATATGCTTGTGTTATTTCTAAGACATTTGCTTTAGTCTTTAATAACTTTTAAAGCAAAATGTAATCACTCAATGTTATTAGTTTACGGAAAGGTTTGCTGCTATATTTTGGCAATATATTCCTGTTATTATACACTGATACAAACTGATGTACATATAGCCCATAATAATCGTTATCACCATAATGTATACGCTTACTATATGGAGTATTCCAGCAACTTTTATTACTTTTCTATGAAGACCATGGAATGTTTTCAGTCGTTATTTAAAAGATGTAAGAAATTAATCCCAAAAGTTAATGCTGTTACATAAAATTAAATATATACAAACTTCTCTTTTTTTATTCGAAAATATCTGTAAACATTATTTCTTATTTAATATACATTACTAATAATTTAATACTATATAAATGACGCTGAAGTATAAGTGATATGTAAATAATACCAGAAGTTTATCTAACATAACGAATGCGAACAAAATTCTACAAAAAATATATAGTATTAAAAATTATACACAGATATATATTTACATAAAAGGTGCCTTTAATAAATTATTTTTGTGTGCAGAGTATTCTCTAGAATAACTTTCGGTTCAATTTACATTCATGGAAGCCACTTTCCGTAGAAATGGGGAACAAATCTCACTTCATTTAAGTACAATGATTTTTATAAAAGGTTTTCATAAAATAAAATTTTAAATAGATTTTCATAAAATAAAATCTAACAAAACTGACGTGTAAATTACAAGTTGTGACATACATTTTTTTTTGTTACTGTATTAAATTTTAGAACATGAATGAGACACGATAAAACTATGATAAGTAACATATTTTAACTAGTAAGTTTTGTAAAAAATTAAGGTAACTATTTAATAAATACGCTAATGGTAAAAAATAAATGTATTATGTGATACAAAAGAAAAATTAAAATACCTTAAATGATAAAGAAACTAAAAATTAGCGACACGAAATGGCATAGAGTAAATAAAAGTGCAGTTATTTATTCCAAGTTTCCGAAGGGTCAAACAAAACTTTTCTAAACTGTAAGTATGAAATTGAGACGATAAAAAACATGTGCTTACAAATAAAAAGGAAATTTTATAGCAACAAAATAGAAAGGAAGCTTTGAAGGTTTTCCTGCTCAGCTGATAAAAAGAAAACGAGTAGTGTCTCTCGTTAGCACCTAATGCTTCTCTGGCTAATAGGCTGTGTCTGCTGTACACTATTGGCGAAGTATCACGAGACTGGCGACTAAAGATCTGCCGTTTCTCTAAATGTCACGTGGCGAAGATTTACTGTAAATTATCATTGTTATTTGTCATATGTAGCTAGATTACTATGGAAGGTCTTCTCCTGTATGGGTTAATACTAAGGGAAAAGAAATTACAAAATTCTGCGTAATAAATTTCTTTGTCTCCTAATCAGAGCCCCTTAGTTCCTCAGAAAAAAGAATCTGCATAAAGACTTAAAAGACTGATTACACCAAGGATTATCCCTACAACGTAAATGAAAATTTCTACCGTAATGAAGAAACAAATCATGCTGCATATTTTGCGGATAACTTAAATTATTTAATTATTCCAGATTACTTTTTCAGACCATAAGCAGCATACTTATTCAACATGTTAGACCTATGTACATAATCGTTTGTTTGAATCATCATATCTCCTGCACAGATTTTAAAAATAGGAACATCTTGCTCATTTTGATGTCTTCAGTTTTAATTCTCGTTTTCTATGTTAATGTTTGTACAGTGTGTAGTGCTCAGTGCTCAAGAGTTCTAGATTAACTGTTCGAGCCGATGTGAGAACGTTTTTATATTATACCCCCTCCTAAAAATTCATTGGGGCATCAGTCAGCTTCTATTATGCATTATTTATCAATAATTATATTTGTCCTGCATCTGGGTTTCTACATATACTTTTTAAAAATTCGAAATCTGTGAAGTGCTGGCTCAAAGGTCAAGCTTTACTTACCATACTGATTACGATCTCCGGAATTTTTTCTCACGTCCTTCTAAGATCTATCCTTGATCATATACGTAATTGTATTTAGAAATACAATATACCTTTACCGAACACGGGGTTCTGTACACATACGGCACATTCGCGTTCCGCAAAGTTAACTTTCTTTGAATAAAATGTGTTAAATATAGTTCAGATTAAGAAATATGCATAATTTATACAAACCTAAATATTACAGTAACTGAAAACGAAAAATGAAACAAATGTTAATACATAAAAGACTTTTTTTATACTGCTAAAGATGGTAAATAATTAAAATTAGTTTTTCAAATAGCTAGTGAATTTTGCTTAGGACAATCTGATGCAACTCATTAAACGTTTTACGGAGTGGAAAGTTTTTAAATACCTCTCTTTTTTCTTCATTTGGGTCAATCTCCATTTTAAAAATCAGGCAAATTCTAGATTTGTTTAAAAATTCGTGTATCTCCTTGTATGTTAAAGACCCTTTATCTTCTTCACTATTGCTGCTTTTACAATCGACTGGTGTTATAAGACCATTCATTTTTTCCTTTGTCATTTCAAGATCATCGGTTTCGAATAATTCTTTAATTGCTCTTCCTTCCATATCTGAAAATCCTTCGTCGCCTATTGCTTTAATTCGTAAGATTATCTTCATTTTCAATCACCAGAAAACCTTTAAAACTATTGAAAAATTCTAGCCGGCGCAGATATGCCAGGAAGCATCATTATTGATGAATTCACTAATTATCTTGTGAGTTTCATCATTTCTGTGCTAGATCTTATATTGAGTTAATTCCAAAATAAAATTAGTGTGTTCTGCTTTCCTTCATCTAGTGCTTTGTTTGCGAAGATGTGCTATATAACACATAAAAAACATTCAAAGCTTATTATAACAGTCAATGTAATAGCCTATTATATATGTTATAATAGGCTGTTATAAAAGGCTTTGAATGTTTTTTATGATTCATTAATTCATTGGTTGGATAAAGTAAGTGATTAATGTTCGACAGAAGAAATTAAACCTCTACATGCAGATGCAAAATTGCGAGGGCTTTAATTTCGTGAACTGCATATCATCGGCGTTGCCAGAGTATTGTGCACAACTGAAATTCTCGCGTTGGACAAATTAAATGCAGATAATTGAGAAAATGCGTATACGCAAAACCACGTTCCGCAAGTTCTCGTTCGGTAACAATATCCAAAATGGAAATAAATATAGTTAGAAGAACTTTAACAACAGTAAATATGGGATAAAATAAAGTAATAAAAATTCATTAGGAAATAAATGTAAATAAGGTTAAGTTAATTGATTATTGCATGTTTGACCTATACCATTAATTCAAAGAAATTTAAAAACATAGACACGACTGAGAAAGTATAACGTTTAGTTTCGCATATGCTTTGAGTCCCCTGTAAATATTTTCCCGCTTATCTAGGCTAATCTGAATAACATATCAGTAAATCCTAACCCTGTACTAAATATTTATCTTTATGAGCCTATGCGTCGTCAAGAGAAAGAAAGTTAACATGCTGAAACGATATCTACTGCGCATGCGTGAAGCATAAGCTGTGCTGCTAAAAAAACGACAATCCCAAAGCCTTCTATTGAAAAAATGGGAATCAGAAGCAACTAAGAATCAAGTTCTTTAAAGGATAACTACAAATTGGGATTAAAAGTTGGATCATTAACCGATACAGAAAAAAACATTTCGTGGGTGTGAAAAGCCTTTAAAAAGTTTAGTTTCCCAGTTAAAGAATTTTTGAAAATTTTTCATTGCAGAAAATTGGAAGTTATGATTTTTCATCCAGTGGTGATTTGCAGTGGAGAATATATGAACTGCTTTTATTTCTTTCCCCGAAGATAAGTTTCATGATTTGTGGTGATCACCTTGTTTGATCAATACATATTAAGCCACGCTGGCAAGAATATGGCACAGGAAATCTTATCTAGGTTTGTCGCACTGAAAATTTTATGAGTGACAACGAACGCCAATCTATAAAAATTAGCCTATTTAAAGGACACAGAAATTAGTGTATGTAAAATACGTGGAAATGTATAACTAATCAAATTAAAGGAGGAAGTAACTATTTAGTTTTTAATCTCAATGTTAAAGAGAGAGAATGTTATGTTCTTGTAATCAGATGAAAATATTTTTAAAGACGATTTATTCAATAATATGGGATGAGAAACTACTGAGATTTGCAACTGCTATGAATTTACATAAGATAAAAAGTTGATTTGGAGGCGCATACTTTGTATCTTTACGTTTGAGTTTATGAAATTCAGAAATATTTTGAACTTACTATGGAGTATAGATTATGAAAGGTTCTTAATTTTGAAAATGGTTTTTTAAACGTAGGTAATAGGCCAATGAAAGTGTGAGAATCTAGATATTTCCAGAGAACTTGCAATAGCAGAAACGGAACGCCTATTATACGTTTACGATCTGGTTTGTCCTTTTCAGTCATTTACTGAACATCAGAATTTCACCGAACACCAGAGTTATAATTAATGAGAATTAGGGATTGGGATCAAGTTAATTGAACCATGCTTAATCTGAATTATGAATAATTAGACAGTTTGAAATTGTATCACCTGCTTTATAATAAGCTCGAAAGCTAACAAGTCGTGTAAGCATCACAGAAAAGGATTAATATTGGTATAAATATTTATCTCTTTATGATTTCGCTCAGAAATTTTGCCATTCATTGCGCAACACAACACTAACTTATAACACTAATTTCGAAAAGGAACAAAAGTTTATGTATGATAGCGATCTGCATATGGAATTACTACTTTGGATGTGCTATATAAGAAATAAATGAATTCTTAATAATATCACAGTTTGAGGTAAAATTCAACTTAACCTCAAATAACAAGAACGATTTTTGGTTTTTTAAAGGAAATGAAAAATAAAATGACGAATGCGAAAGTTCGATAAAAGCGGCAAGAATTTATACATTGTAAATAAATAACGTTTATAACATTGAATACACTATGTTAAAGGGTTATTGCTTAAAAAAGCGCTTGTTGTATTTTTCTTGGCTAACTATTAACTCAGTTGAAAATACGACTTTTAGTGATTTAAATTATTTTTATGATTTTCAGATCTTCCGTTTTCATAGAAAAATCTTTTATCCTTTTGTAACGCTCCGAATTCTTGGTGAATTTGGACAATATTTATTATCATATATTCTTCTTATTCCTCCATACATTTTAGAGAGCCAAACTGATATTTATCTCTTAACTCCTTGAAACCTAACAGTGATAAACTAACGAAAATAACATGAATAAACTTACTACAACTTGCATAAAATAATATTCAGAAATTACTTTATTAGCTTAGGACTAGACCTGCGGGCTATGTGCAAAGTTTTATTGCAATACTCTGTTTACAAGTTTTGAGTCCACAGAGAAGTTAATATAAATAATAAATATGTATTTCATTTCAAATTTCTGGAAAATGGAGAATTTCAAAAATGCAGAAGGAATTTGAAGAGAAAGCTAAATCGAAATTTTACCAGTGTGTCCTATAAACTTGAAATATTTTAAAAACTCATAATATGTATACGATTCCAATCATTTCTACCCAACTACCCCACATAAACTATCGATCCCAGAATTCTATTGTCCTAAAATAAAATTAAACTCATTATATTTTATGGAGATATTTCAGAAGCACTTAACGTGCTCTCTTTTGTTGATACAGTACACATACATGTGACGTTGGAAGAATTTACTTGGACAAGAAGCTGATACTACACTTAAATGAAAAGCGAGATGATGGCGATCAAAATGAGTTATCGGGATATCTTTGTTTAAATTTGTCACAAAAACATAGAAACGTTTCCTGAGTATCTAAATCAAAGTTTCCTTGCAATTTGAATAGGACGTGCAGGAGGAGGAGAAGTATGGATAAAGTAGGCTCTTCATATTTCGGATTTAAACCCAGGTAATGTTTTCTTACGAAAGTTATCAAGGATGCTGTTTTTATGCCTCTACTCTGCGCTCTATTATCATAGCATCATCACAAGCCTTGGGCTGATGCTCCGGCTTCAAATTCTCGATTCATTACAGATCAATATGTGTTTTGGACGAAAGGGGTTATCGCATTGATGTCTGTCGAATCAGCAAAGATGGACACATTGTGTATTTGTGAAATAAATTTTCAAATCTTGATGATTTTACCTTTATTTCACTGTAATAAAATTCTGTTTATGTTACTCAGTTTATTTGATATGGAATTTAAAGATGTTTTACAAAATTATTCATGACCTGTATATTTCTTTAATGTAAAAATTAGGGGATAAAATGTAAATTGCTTTCTTAAATGTTTTAAAAGTTATAATGGTTATTAACTTAATTGATGACATTTGGTCGATGATTTTAGCTCATTAGTGTCGTAGATTTTCGTCAAACTGTTTTTTCCGAGAAACAATGATGTCACTGATATACCTTCCTGTGTTAGTCCTTCAGAGGGACTGTAGCTTTAATTATGCTTTATATTCATTCTGAGCTTCTTTTTAGTGAGTCAGACATAGTGCTCTCTCTTCATGGTTCTTGAAGTTCGTCGAAGTCCGAATAACGAGAAGGCTGACAGCGTCAACTGTATTTGCTCTTGAAAGATGACGTGTGTATGCAAAAGGAAAGCGTCCTCTAGCAGCTAATGACTCAACCATGCATTTGTATGGTTCTATACAACTCTAAATACCTACTCCTAGAATAGTACAGTCAGAAAGATTCATTTTCTGATTCTGATTTTTGATTCTGATTCTGATTTTTGATTTTGATTGATTTCTGATTCTGATTCTGAACTTTCTGATTTTCAGAAAGATTCGTCGTCAAATTTATCGACCTGTCGTTTCTTCTAAGTAGATTAATCACAAACTTAGATGAATGCTTAAAGTTAATCTTCTTTTCAATACGTTAACCTGAAGCTTACACAAAAGTGATAGCAATAATAGAAAATCAAATCTGTGCTACTTGCGTGAAAACGTAGAACAAAAGTTCTGCTTAAATTAAAATATTAAATGCAATATAACAGGCGCTTAAATACATTTTGGCTTGGCTTAATATATTTCACGAAGCAACTGTGGCTAAGGAAGCTAAACCCGATAATCAACTCTGTAGCAGGGTCTTATAGCATACAGTAGCAGGGTTAATCAGTTAACAATATGAGCCAAAAATGCTTTCTGGAAGTCAAGAATTTTGAGCTTAAATGCATTAACTAATTTGCGTCCTGTTGGGAGTTGATAAAAGTAGCGGTTATATTAAAAATAAACTAATAAGGTAGCTAGGTTAATAAGCATAATACCCCCTACATTTTCTGAAGAAAAACCTCTGCTTTGATATGTTCTATCATTTTTTAAAAGTTCCTTTATTAAGTTTTATAACACGTTGTACACTTAAAGTAAAAGATTAAGATTATAGATTCAACGCTCGTTGAAGGAACTCCTTATGGCTACCCCGTCAAGAAAAAAAAGATACTATACCATTAGTAGATTTGATACATTCTCATTATCTGGAGACTTAACTGCTTCGTTCGTTCGACTGAATGTCTACTATTTTGAGCTGTCGTTGCACAAAGTGTCTGCAGAATGTTGAAGATAAAAAGCTAAATGATTTTTGAATCACCTCTCAAGTTACAAGAGTTTAAGGTTTCCTAAATCTACCTATCAAAGGATTAAATTATATTTTTAAAAATTTATGTTCTTATTAATTTTGTGAATGCTTATAATTGCATTGTGTCATGACCATTATAATTATATTTTATATTTGCATTATAAGAATCTGTAAATTGTAACGTATCGCATGCCTGCTTTTGAAAGTAATAGTTGCCTATGACAGCACTTTTTAGCTTTCCGAGATGTTTGTTCGAAGTAACTGAAAAATCAATGGGTCACGATCGCAATTCTCGCCCCATACACAAGGACAATTTTTCGTGAAACCAAACCGATTAAGATAGCTCATTAACACTTTTGCGCCGACCTATCATGTATACGTGCCAGCAAGAAACGCACTCATTTCCCGGATGACACACTGGAGCGGCAGAGCATTTTCTCGTTCATTCCCGGCAGTCACAGATTTGTGCCAGTGGCCTGGAACGATTTAAAAACTATAATATTTGGCACAAGATGGCATTGTATATTCATATGGTTTCAGATACATGTAGATTTGACCTTCTACTAAAAATGAGAGTAGCATGACTCATAGTCCATACGATTTCAGATACATGTAGATGTCCGTTTAAATACTCTACAGAACATTATTAAATAACTCGTTGATATTTCGGTAATTTCATGGATTTAGGATTAATAGCAAAAAATCCTCCGGCCCTGGATAGACACTCGCGAAAGGGACTACCGGCCTCAGAAATAAGCGTGCGTTTGCGCTCCCCGTCGTCAAAGGATTAATGGCCCATGTATGATTAAGAAAAGTTTTGGCTAGCGTCAAGAGAAAACTGGATTAGGCAACGATCGCTAAAGGTCGGAATGTGCTACCTTCCACTCTTTAAGGATTGTCAATTGTAGATGGATTATAATCAGTCTCCTGGCTGTAGGGTAATCCAAGATAGAAGATGTTATGACATTATAAACCTTGCACCTTATAATTTGCTGCCCACGTTTAAATTTCCAGTGATGATATTGTATACTCAGCATCATATGTTGTTTCATGATCAAGTTTAGGTAGCCCGGTGAAAATATCTCAAGACGATTGTGAATATTCTGTAAATATATGTGATTGCTATGTATAACTGACACAGTTAGTTTCGCTTACAAAGGCGAACAGATTTTAGTGAGTTTCATTATAACAATGGTGGTTGAATTACCTTTTCAATTATTTCAAAGATCTTTCTAGACTTAAAGCCAGTGACATGACCATGAACTATGTAATATTTTCTGCATAGTTGATGTAGAGAAGTTACTCCCAGAAATGCTTGATCTGCATTTCTCTTCGTCGCTTGGCTACTTTTGGGATGACTTAGACAAACAGACGCAGATTTTCGGATTGACGGATTTTAAGTGCACCATTAGCTAGAGACACAATACTATTACAAGAGCCCGTGGTTTTCCAAAATATAATTCAAATCTTGAGGGTAACAGCAAAGCAGTGTTTTGTTATAAAATAAATGAAATTTGTAACTGCACGAGTGGGGGTAAAATTACTTTCTGGAAGAAAATATCGTTTGATAATTGATAGGAAACATTATTGTTCTAATAAACTGACTGAAGTAGCAGTTCAGTTTCTCCGTTTGTTCAGCTATATATATATTAAAAAAGTATTACCTGGAGCCAAATAAGTCAAACAAGATAAGTATGAGAAACTCATTATGTGAAATAAATAAGGATGTCTGTTAAGTACGAATAAAAACTGCAGTAAGATATCATATCATCTTTATTATTTCCAAGTGGCACTTAAATTGGAAAAATATGAATTTTTATAAACAATGTAGTATTTAGACTGTCTGCTGAAATAAAAACGTTTTTTACTTCAGTATTTCTAATAATATTGAAAAGCAATATTAAAAACATATTTGAGATGCTGAATCATTTTTTAGAAGGATCTCGTATTATTAGTTTAATGATCCTCCAGTAGCCAAGACAGAATGAAAATAAGAACTCCTTTCTCTTCGAAGCTAAATTATTCAAGTATTAACCATTAATACAATTATTCACGGAAGACAAAAGTAGGCTTTATCTTTAATAATGCATTTAAATGCCTCATTTGTAATCAGAATTAATATAAAGAATGAAGTAAGAGCTTGCTGATTTCAATTCAGATGGGAAACAGCAAACGTAAATGGAAACTTGTTAATACAAAATAATAAATATTACAAGTTTAAATTTACCAAACATACCGAAATTAGTTGAAACAGCTAATTAACTGAAGAATACATAGTTTATCATTGTAAACGGAATTTGTAAGAATTAGAAGATCGTAGACGGTCAGAAATTGGAGGAGAAGGATTGTATTTTGTTTATTCTTAAGGTGCCGAAAGGCAGATAACGGAGTTTGAACTTGAGAAAGACAGAAAACTTTCTAAATGAAATCAGTCGTATTTACTTCCCATATAATTATATCCATAATATCCATAAGCAACAGCTCGAAAGATAATCTTGCGCAGTCAGGCTTTTACGTCAAGACCAAAATAAAATTACCTTTATTCATTATTTTTACTCATTTTATCATTCGACGTAATATTAAAATATAACTCTCATTCTTTACACCCTGATTAATATATAAGCCAATATAAAACCTTAAACAGAATTGATTACATTATTGGAGAAGTTAAACACCAAGAATCATCGTAATGTTTGTAAATTTTGCACGACTAGTTTCTTGAAGTTCGTCAGTTTCAGTTTAACATAAGTTAGAAATGATTACAGTCAACTGCTTTAACATTTTAAGGGATTATTGGTATTCTTGTGGTAATCTTTACAAAGTGATAAACTATTTCAGTTGCGTGTAAACAAATTCCACTAGATAAATTCGATTCAGTCTCTGTAACGTATTTATTTCAATGATGAAAATGATGAAAGAACGCCAAAAATTACTCAATTGCCAAGCAAACCAGCAGTAGCACAACGACCGCTAAACAGTTGTAGTTCGATTTAGGTTCAAATCTAGATGAAGGTGTTGGGGATGGAGCTGACAGATCAAACAGTCAAAAGGCATACTAGACACATTGACTAGTATCTGATAACCCAGTTTTTAAACGTTTTATATATAGTGAATACTTTAGAAACAAATTAGGAAATTTTTACGAAGAAATTAATTCTTACTTAAAAAAGAATAATGAGTTATAAAGTATTTCTCCCGCCTTCTGAGCACACACTCGGCGCGTATTCGAGAGGTCCGTTCAAGTCCTAGCGAGAGCTTTGCTCATTTTTTATCTCCCCTGCTTCAAAATAACCTAATGTCTTTACAGAGTTAAAAAATAAAAAAAAAGTATACACTTTCATTTCTTGCAGCACACTATCGGAAAGTTTTCAGAAACGTATGCTATAAAGCTAAAAAAGTTCCCAATCTGAAATGTCTGATATATGCTATAAACAGAGGTTTTATTAAATAGATAATGAAGAAATGCCAATAACATTCAAATACATGTACACTGCGGGGAAAAAAATAGGACAGCTTTATATCTCTCGTTCTACTGGGCCGGTTGACGAAATTCAAATTGCGTTTTGCATGTCTCGAAAGCGCGACGAAGGATATATATTAGATTTATATATAGCATTGTTCTAACAAAAGTATTTTGACACAAAATCGAACTTTTTCAGAAAAAACACACCAGTTATTTTCTGTATTCCATATTTCTATTTTATGACTCAGGTTGTGCCTAGATATTAAATTTTGTGAGAAAACTTTTGGCGAGAAATTTATGGAGAAATTAAAAAATTAATTTTGGCGCATTGTTTCCAGTTTGCGCCAAGCATAATTCACTTAGAGAACTTCTTAATTTATAGTAACCTGTTTTCCTTTCCTTTTTTCATTGTAAAGGAGCGAAAAAAAAGTCATCGTTCGTACTTTCAAATAATTTTAACGAAGTGCATAAACCACATTTGGTGTTATTATCGCTTATAACAAATATGCCGAATTTCAAAAGGGGCAACATGTAAATTTACGTATATCTTAGACAATTTTGAATGAAAAAATTCTAATTTTTTGTAGGTCTGCCTAGAAATACATATACATTACAATATTAGATTCTGGTAAAAATTTTATAGTTTACAATTAAAATTTGTTTTCTAAAAATTTATAAAAATTATTTAAAAAAGCAAATTTTAAAAATAAATCATAAAAAGGGTGAATTTTATTTGAAATGAAACTAAATTTCGAAATGTGAAAGGAAGAATAAAAAAGTTTAAGTTTAATAAAAAAGAGATATTAATTAATATATACCATATTCAATTAACATGGCGGAGCTAAAATTTTGAGAGCTAATTTTTTAAAAACCACTCGTGCGATTTTTAAAAAACTTGGCAGTTTCGCATAATTTGAATCGTAGAAACGAAGTACGGAAAAAACTGGTATGTTATTTCAGAAAAAGTCCTGTTTTGTCTCAAAATACCTATGTTAGAACAATGTTATATATAAATCTAATACATACGTCGCGCTTTCGAGGAAAAACGCAAGTTGAATTTCGTCAATCGGCCCAGTAGAACGGGAGATATAGAATCCTGTCCCCCCCTTTTTTGTGTATTGTAGCTATTTTAGTGCACTCGTTTTATTACAAGACAAGTATTATTGAAATTTTTAAAGACGTATTAAAAATCTTGTGCAACTTAGATTGGCAGCAAATTTCATAATTTGATAATAGCCAGATTTTAATTGTGTATCGTTGCTAACAGCTTTCGAAGTTTATATGTAAATTTGATCATATTTTTCATCAATTTCAAGAGAATGTCAGTATTTTCATAATACAAAATATTTTCTTCACTGTATTTCCCTTCTTTACTGAGCTTGCAGAAATATTTAAAAGCAAATATAACTGTGAATTCTTCCTAAAAATCTTTTAAGTCTATACAGGTTCCAAATGCACATATCATGTCGTGCATAATCTGTTTTTAAAAATCTTCTCAAACTTTAATCTTGAAAACATTTTCATTTACAAGAAATTATCGCATCGTCGTCACGTACTGTCGTGGTAAAAAAAGATATTCATTCAGTTACAACTGAAAGTTCTGTGCTTCGAATACCAGTAAGAGCAAATCGATTTTTCCCATTTCTTGCCATCGAAAAACAATGGTCCCTATGGTGTAGTAGGGAAATAAAATAGATATAACGAATGATAATTTAAAAGCGTATGTACTCAGTTCAATATACGTTTAGCTATCATAAAGTGCACTTAGCAATACTTTGCATGAATATCAACTTAGCAGGGTTTTTATCGTATCTTAGCTATTTATGAATGCCATCTAACCTATGTTTAGCAGAACGTCTAACAAGAATCATGAAGTTATGATTAATGGAAAAAATGTTAGTGACTTAACCGATAAGAATAAGTTCCGATTCTTTACGCAGGATAAACAATGCTGAGAAATACAAATGCGTCTGAAATGTGTTAAGTACATCTCGGAAGTATAATCCTCAGACAAAAAGCGTTCTATTCCCAATCTGAAGAAAAGAAATCTAAGTATCACGCAAAAAAGGAATACATTAAGCCTTTCGTATAACCTGCTTTCTGAGAGTAATGTCACGTCTTTCGAGCTATAATCGCCGTCAAACGCTGGCCACGTGCCAAAGCGATGTGACTGTACCACCAAAACGAATTGAGTCAAAAAGGGCCAATTCCTAAATCTTTCAAGTAAAATCTAATATTTATTGCATAATATAAGCGAGATGTTATGGTTGTGAAAGGAAAGATATACATCAAATAGTACGATTCATTGGTTTGATGGACAAGATGAATTCTACACGCACGTGAAGAAATAATTTATTAGCTTATTTATGGGTGTAACACAGCCTTTCTTAACTGACTAGCTACAGTTAAGAAACGAAGACAAGAAGACAAAATCAATCATTCGTTCCTTAGAAAATTAATCTTCAGTTCAGGATTTCAGATTTTATCTTTAATGAACCAGAAGGAAACCTTAATGAAAACTACTTAGAACACAATATAAAGAACCCAATTTCCTATAATTTTGGCTTTAATTTCGTTTAAAAATGGGGAACAGCTTCAGTATGGCCCACCTTCAAAATTTGGCGAATTCTTTTTGGAGGCAAAGCGCGTCAAATACCGCGTTTTAAAAAATGGTTACCATCAAGATTTTCGACGAGGGTTTAAAAAATGGCGACCATTTTGTTTTCACTAGAAATCATGCATAAATAGAAATAAATTAAAGACTATTATTATACACGATTTTAAAAGAAAGAAATGTTAAGGGATGATTAATGAAAATTATTAAGGTTAAACGATGTAATTTTAAAAACAATGCTGAAAACCTTTAGATATTTCGCTCTTAACAAATAATTATGTAATTAAGAATTAATTAACTGTAAATTAATCTTACTACAGAAGAGCCAAGATCTTGTCCTAATTGATTTCTCAGCCCCACACTTTTTCATCTCCAAATACTACCACTGGATGACGTTTGCTAACTAACTAACACGCATGCTATTTATTTTACATTTTTCACAACAAACTCTATCCTTTAATAATACACAATCCATCAAAAATCTTCTAAAAAGTTCATTCTCCCTTGTTAATTCATACACAAAATATCTGTTTGGAATATCTAGCTTTCCCAAACTTTTACGCTTGTTGGAAAATTCCGACCTTAAATTTGTCTTTAAGATCTCCTGATACTTAATTATAGCATCACTAACATCAGGTTTGCAGCAAGCCATAACTAAATGCAAAAATCTCACCTCCAAATTAAACAAAAATCTCATCTCCAAAAAAATATTCTCCACGATGTCTGAGCTTTAAATAATCTCCGATAACAGAGTTACGAATTTTGTAATTAGATAGTTAATTTTAGTAGAATTATAATTAAAATTACCGTATTTCCCCGTGTAATGCAGAGCGAGACAAATTTTAAGAGCAAGCTATGCCGGAAAAGTAACAATGCAGGGTCACGTGCAAATAACTTTAAATGAATATCTCGGTAATCTGTATCTAAATTGAATAAATGTAATTGAGCACTATTAGCTGTAAATGTTAGCTGTAACCGTAATTCCAGAAATTTACGGTTGTTTAAATTTTCCGAATGGTATGGGTTACCACATTCTATCATTTGTCGCTATGCTTGGCGATATTTTTTGATGAAAAATATGAGCGGGATATACTAAAGGATAGCCAAAAATGGATTAAACATGCTATAAGTGTGGCTGTTTATGACAGTGACATGAAGTTGCTTAGCACAAGAAACGATAGGTGATGGACACTGTACTTAAGTCATCATGTGTTAATGGAAAAAAAATGCTGATTTTATAAGGATTATGCTGATGCTTCAAATCCATCTATCTTGCAATTTATTTACCTTATCTTGAATACAAAATTGAATTTAGCTATGTTTTAGAGAATATTTTTGTTACTAAGCAGAAACTTAGAATAAATATCTACGCATTCAATACAAAACGGTGTTCATAAAACTCTTAGGTATTCTTTCTCTATTAAAAGAATATATTTCGTATTTTATTTCTTTTCGACATGTTTCGATGCAATGCAGAAAAATATGCTACAGAAACAATAGGGGAATGTTGAAAGAAAGAAACGTAACATAATTAAAAACAGGATTTTAATAACATTCTGTAAGACAAGTTCACCAGATAACTTTATATGCAGATTGGTAAACGAATTTAAACGACGGTGATTACTGCACAACGAGATAAATCGGGAAAAACAGGGAATTTCAAAAGATGACGTATCTCAAAGCCTCATATTGCCTTAGGATACGCAATAAACTACTGCTTAATATTTCATAACACTTGCAAGAAGACGTTTTTTCAAAATGTGTAGTGTCTGCTGATATACTAGGAAACATTAGAAATGAAATAATGGTACAATTCCGTTTAGAGGACCGTAAAAAATTGCCAAACTATTGTTGATGCCAATGCTGCCAAAAGTAAACGGAAACCCTAACGCAAGAAAGGAAGCATAATAGTAAATAACTATCTAAGATTGCTGTTTTAATTTAGATCCTTAGTTCCCAAAGTGGTCCAGGTGGACCCCCAGGGGTCCACGGGAGACTCGACAGGGGTCTACGTTGGCGTGACAAAAAAATGGGGGTTCACAATTCGTGAGCGGGGCCCACGAAAATTTATTTGTTTTCGATAGTAAAGAACTAAAATGTTGGCTTGACTTCACCTGTCAATGTAGGCAGATAATATTTTAAGAAGCTCAGCGACTGTTACTTGTAAACACTTGCATATTCTATATTCAGTACAACGTGTCGAGACTTGCAAAGCGCCTCCGCCGTCCGCAACGCTTGTTCAGACGTGCAAAGGGACGAAATATGACTTGTGGTGTGTGTGCTTGCAATCTTGCATGAACTTGTTTGATTCTTCACTAATTTAAATACAAATGCCAAGGATAAACGTTACTCATTTGTTTCCGGAATTTTGAAAGTAAAGTGAATCAATGTTAGTGTTTGCCAGTGTCGGAAAAAGTAAGTATTTACCTGCCTATTTGTTATACATACTTTTATTTTATGTTGTAATAAGTATATTTGTAATGTTTGTGTGTGGTAGGTTCGTATTAAAAATTATATACTGAACAGAATCATTATTAGATACTTCCATAAAAGAACAGAAAGCCGAGAAAAGTTGAAATTTTTGTCCCTATTTTATTAGTAATTTTTTTTCATCTAGCTGTGTGGCTGTTCACTACAGGAAAGATATCTTATGATTGACTGCGTGATTGTAAATATTTAAGGTTCCTAATGCTAAATGACTTCATTAAATATATTTTTATAAATTGTACGCGTCTTTACGTACCCGTAACGTGCATCAAAGTAATAAACAAATAATTAAAATCGCCAGTTTGATATCAAATGTTTTGATATCAAAATAATATTTAAAAGTATTTTCTATCGAATTTACAGAAATATATCAAAATATATTTATGAAAAATTTTTTTACATTACATTAAAATCGTTTCAGCCGTATCCATAAAACTCTATTAACTCTACTATGGATCTTAATCCATAACAGAGTTAATAATAATCCATAATAGATCCTAATCCATAGATTAAGATCCATAATAGAGTTTTATAAAGCGATTTATTGCTTTTAATAATTAGAATCAGTTTGCCGTCGGTACTTTGTTTATTTCATGGGCATAATTAATTAGGTAATGCTGTTCTGTTAAAATACCCATATGTTGTTGAGTAAGACTGCTTTATAATTAATAAAACAAAGTTTTTTTTTATTTACAGGTAGGTAACAGATACGAAACATAGCTGAATCTAAGGAGAAATGTCGATAGTATAGTGTTGATTATTTAAAATTTGGTGTCCTTCCATCAAAGGCAGACAAGCGATTGCCCATATGCCTTTTATGCAACAAAGTTTTGAGCAATGCCTATATGAAACATCGAAGCTCGAAGATCATCTAAGAAGGTGTCATCCTGATAAAATAGGTAAAGATTTGAAATATCTTCAAGCATTGAAGGAAAAATGTGAAAAGAGACCCACCGTACACAGTATGTTCGCTTTAACATCTGAAAGTAACGATGATGGCTTGCGAGTATCTTACAATACCTCATTACTTATAGCGAAATCTGTTTGGAAAACCGCATACCATTGGAGAACAATTAATTTTACCCGCTGTTGAAGAGGTCTTAAAAACTGTTCTGCACAAATCTCCATTTGACATACTCAAAAGAATTTCTTTGAGTAACAACACTGTACAAAGACGTATTGATGAAATGAGCTCTGATATTGTAAGTTTCTTGTGTAATTATCTGCAAACAACTCATTTTTCTATTGAACTGTACAAAACAACTTTACCTGGTAATGAAGCATTATTATTGGCATATGTTCGATTTGTTTTGGACGAAGAAATTCATGAAGAGCTACTATTCGCGAAAACTTTGGAAATGGACACTAAAGGTGAATCATTATTTAATGTCCTAAGTGATTTTTTTAAGGAAAAATCGATTCCATTCACAAACGGTATTTTGGTGGCAACAGATGGAGCTCTTGCCATGGTCGGGCGATAATGCCATGCCGTGGTCGTGGGTTTATAAGCCATCTTAAAAGAATTATACCAGAAGTAACTGCAATTCACTGTGTCATTTATCGACAAAACCTAGTAGGGAAACATTTGAGTAATAGATTGCACCAATCGCTTCAATTTGTGATTAATGCAGTTAACAAAATAAGAAGCAATGCGTTGAACACGCCTTTATTTGCACAATGGTGCGATGAAAATGATGAAAACTTCCAACGATTGCTCTTACATACTGGTTGTCGAAAGGTGCACGTTTAACAAGATTTTACTCACTTTTTGAATCAGTTTTAGAGTTTCTGGAAAGTAAAGCAAAATATTAGTCGGCGCGAATTTTCCAAGTTTTCAAACTTGTCACATCCTTGATGAGGATATTCAGACATAACGTTTAACAGTTAATTGCCTTTCATGATGACTTCAAAATCAGATTTGAAGATATTCTGACGATGGAAATACCACCATGGATCATAAATCCATTTGATGAAATGAAATTGGAGAATGTGATATTACATGAGAAGCTACTCGAGCCTAGCACTAATGAGGAGCTGAAGGTGAAATTTAAAAGAGGGTATCAAACATTTCGGCTGCAGGCTGAAATACCCGAAAAATATCCTGGACTATGGGGAATTGCGAGAAAGCTTTTGATAGCGTTTCCCTCCTCATATCCTGTTGGAAAAAGTTTTAGTGTCGTTACAAACCTTTTAACAAAAAAAAAAGGAGCAGATTGAATATCACGGAACGGGGAGATTTGCGGTTATTCCTAACAAACCTGAAGCCAAATATTGATAATTTGTTCCATCAAGTACATCCCTCCCATTAAAATTATGACTATTTTGTGATTGTCATTGTAGAAGTTACGATACGTTATTAATGTTTAATTTTAATTATATTATGACTGTTATCATTTTACAACGTAATATGATAACAGTAATAATTAATAGTGTAATAATTACATATTTGAATAAATACAGCAGAAAAAATATACAATTTTTCTTTTCATTTTTATCACTCCGAATGGAGAGTTTTCTAAATGAAATAAGTGAGAATTGATTGGTTCCTTGTGCTGTGAGTAGATGACAAAATAGTAAAATTGGATGGTATCACTTTTTTGATTGGCCACCTTTACTTTTTTTGACATTCACTCACAACCCAATCAATTAATTAATTAAATATTCATTTATCACTTTTTTTTCGAAAACTATTAAATCGTGGTTGGAAATCAGCCGCAACGCAAATTTCCATAGTTAGATATAATCTTCACATTTTTTGTCTAGTTTTGGGAATATGGCAGAAATGTAGCTGCAGGGGGTGCAGCGGAACCAACTAAATTTTGAAAGTGGTCTATGAGAAAAAATGTCTGGGAACCTTATTAGTCTGGAACCGACTAACATTCAGTCTGATATAGATGAAAAGTTCATTTCATATAACACATTTGTTATTATAACTTACATATAAAAGGGCTAAACATAACTGAATGGAAGCATAATAGTAAATAACCGTTTCAGATTATTATTTTAGTTTAGATAAAAGGTTAATTTCATATCATACAATTTTTTTATTATAATTTATGTATAAAGAAAGACTAAACATAACTGAATGGAAGCATAATAGTAAATATGTATTTCAGATTATTATTTTAATTTAGATGAAAGGTTAATTTAATATAATACAATTTTATTACTTTAAATTATTAAAAAAAGGAGCCAAATATACCTGAAATTAAACGGGAGGCATAAAATATTTTATGTCTTCCAACATAACAGAGAATTGGTTTTTGCAGTACATAAAGTCCGATAAATAAGAATCGAAATGCTGTCGAGCAGTGCCCCACAACCGCTCTATTGTTTGCGTCCGACACCCACTTTCGGGGTTTACAAAATTGTAGTTATGGTTGACAGTAAAGTGTTCAAAACTGGCATCTTGCAGTTCATCCGATTGTATGATTTCCAGCAGTCAGTATAAATAATGCTTCCTACTGCGATATTTTCCTATATGATGTTCAATAAGGTTTTCGCCGATCGATCTGTAACAGCGACTAAGAAACGCTCATTCGATTCTCTGTTTAGTCCCCCAAAAACCCAATGTAGCCGAAGAACCACGTCTAACGTTATTATTTCTTTTACTAAGGCTTCTTCAATTAAAGAAACTACGTCTACTTCAATAATACTACGTCTACTTCAATAATACTACGTCTACTTCAATAATATTACGTCTACTTCAGTCGTCTACTTCTAATACTACGTCTACTTCAGTCGTCTACTTCAATAATTTTGCCACATCCGCCGATTTTCAAGTTAGGCCGAAAAATTAAAGCTGCGGCACACACCTCACGCATGTAACTGTTCCAGTCTACAACTGTATTGTGGCTCATTTACAGCTGGAGTCCACAAAATTCAATAGATGTCATTTTCTGACACCAAAAATAGATGAACCTAACGGCTGTAAGGAAGGGGATTTTCGAACCTTCAAACCAATTTTTGACTTCTTAATCCTTTCTTCTCTTTACAGGTTTCTTTTCTGCACCGCCATTTCGCTACCAAGTTATCGCTAAAGCATAATTTCATCTCGCCGTTGTTTAAACAATTTTCTATCATGAATGATGCCTTTTCTTTGAAAAAATTCTATTGCAGACTTTTCGTCACTGGGCAATTCCCAAATTGTTATATCAAAGAAGAATTAAAAAATTAAAGTAGGATTTCAATGGCGACTTACAAATGTAAAACTGCCTAAACTTACGCAATTTGAACTCGGCGCTTTCGCTAGATTTGGCGCGCTCTTAAACGCGCGCGTCTGCTAGATTTGGCGCTTTTGCGCATACATTTTCGCTGTAATTTTTTTACGGTTTCCAAAACGGAATTGTAGCGAAATATTTCAGGATAAAATTAGTTAAATTACTTATTTTTAATGAAGCATAAGCTCAGAAGGCTATGACGTTCAAAATTTCATTAAAAAATCTAAACCCTATAAAAGTTAAAATTTATAAGTAGATGTTGAAAAAACACCTTTCAGTTTTAAAGGTAAACGTTGTCACAAAAGATCAGCACGACAGCTGGAGGCATTGAAGCTCAAGTGATTCTGCTTCAAGAGAGGTATATATAGCATTAGAAACCTCTCTGATTAATTAAAAAATGCTTCAGATAATAATAATAATTATTAATTGAAGGTATTAAAATTATATGTACTTAAAATTATATTAAATACGTAGGTTAAATGAAATTAAAATACAGGTGACCGTCAAGGGCATTGGTCACTAGCTACAACAGTCTTGACAGACACATGTAGTCAACAAACAGGTTACTGGTGAGAGGCAGTGTTCTAAAATTCTAATTTTAAACTAAAATTAAATCAAAACATATCAGCACATAACTGCCCGCGAAAGATGTTAGTAATGCTTAGGATCACAGATGAGGGTTCACTAGAGATCAGCTTATTTGGTAAAGAGGGCAATTGGGTAAATTTAGATAATTAAGTTTTTAAATTAGAATTAAAATGGAGTATACTCATTTCCTTCAAAGAAGACTGATAATCTTCAGGTTTATAATCTTTATGTTCAACATATAAACGACTGATGTCTTACGAAACACTAAATTTAAAGTGATTTCTAAATTCAAATTAAGCAGGAAGATGCTGTGTTCGTTATGCCTTTAGGCATCAGCGTATTACAGGTAAATGGTCATTTCCGGACAAGTGAGGATCAGTGAAGTCAGTGTATCATTGGGGGGGGGGGAATATCTTCTAGGGATAATTTCCTAGTTTTAGGGCGGAATGCAGTCAGCCTTTGTTTATCTATTAAGTATTTAGTTTTAGTTTATGAATACAAAAAACTACTTCTATTCAAGATTTGGTATTTACCAACATTTTCCATACTTTTTGTTGCTTACTTAATTATAAAAGAGGCTAAAAATATAAATCTAAATAAAAGCATATATGTATTTTTCAGTCTTCAGAAAGCAGGTGACGATCTTCTGGCAATGCTGAAAGGGGTATATAGGGCAAAAAAGTTTGAGAACTTCTAGTTTTGATGTACTTTGAGAACTACTGGTTTTTGTTTTAAACTTAATATTAAAATGATGTCCATCAAAGCTAAAGGTAACCGGCGATCTATAGTGTGAGGCTTACTTAGAGTTGACAAATGAAGGCTTATTTAAAGTCAATAAATGAGTTAGCGGTGGCGGTAGGAGCAACAAATTCAAATAGGTATTTAAATTAAAATTAAAACAAAGCACGCTGATGCTTATCAAGGCTAATGGTCACTGACGGTGTATGTCTAGGGACAATAAATTGAAAAAAATATTGAAGTTAAAATTAAATGAAAACATATTGGTTTCCTTCCAGAGCGGATCGCCAATGATCTTCAAGTGGAATGTCCGGTGACTACACGTGAACTCCTGATTCACCTCCAGTAACACAGTAATAAACATTCTTAATTTTTTTTATTAAATTCAAAATGAAATATATTGACGACCATAAAGTGCCTTGCTTATCAATGACCTACCGATTGATGATTACGTTTATTCAACTAATAAGTCAAGGGTGTGCCGAGGTGCAGTAAACTTAAATACGTTTTAAAATTTAAATTAAATGGAAGAACACCGGTGTCCTTCAAAGCCGTTGATCATTGTGACCTAAGTTAACTTAGGACACAATATCTGGCTTAGCGCAGTAAATTTAGATAGATATTAAAATTAAAATTAAATGGCAACATAAAGCTGCGCGTCAAAGCTGTCAGTTACTAATGACTCTTAATTCAGATTTACATTATCAAAAATATACAGATTACAACTATAGGCTGAGTATCAGTTAGAGAAAACAAAGGGGTTATAGGTGTAAGGCAGGCAGCGCCGTTATGTTAGACACTTTTAAAACTAAAATTAAATCAGAGCAGCGCACAGATACCTAAAATTAGAATGACCCATAGTTTGAGGATTGAAAGCCAGCACTGAGGAAAAATTTCAATAAATTTATATTTAACTTAAAATTAAATTGACGCAAATCATTGAGGAGCTACAGAATGAGGGGTTATTTGGAATCAACCAGTGGCTCACCAGTGAGGTACAAAGCAACATATTATCTATCTATCTATATCTACATCTATATTTTATATAAAAATGGGTGAAGTGAAAAACGTGTTTCTCAATTAAATCGCACTGCCCTTTAAAAGTTATGCATTGACTAACATATTACTCATGATGTTTTCCAAAATGTTTCTTTTTCATCACCATTTCCCGCAAAAGCCTTGAAATTTGCAATTTTTATATTAAATTTTCGCATTATAGGAAAATATTTTAGTATTTTGTTTCCAAAGTAACACTCTAGATTTGCACCAGTAAAGACGGTAATGCATCGTGCGAAGTATTGTAAACATTGTTCTTTTATCTGCCAAACCTGTAAAATAGTTTTTATGACGTGAAAGAAATTGCTATGCACTAAAATGAATCACAGTATTTTAATTTTCACATTGTAAAATATATTACTTAAATATTGTTATAAAATTGAAGCCGGTTGGTAGTATCCTCTTTAGCAAACTATCGATAGATTTCATACGAATAATTCTGAACAGTGAAGAAAGTATCAAGATAGCTATGTTGACTTTTCTGAATGATGAAAACCTTGAAATATTCCAACTCATAGCAAATGATTGCAACGCAATCGCTTGAATAGAGGAAATTCAAGAGGTGTCATTTGTTTTGACAAATTAAGACTTCTGCAGTGGCAGAAACAGTGGCTTCTGCTTCTCAGTGAAGACTTCTGCAGTGGACGATATGCCAGCTTCAATCTAACGAGCTACTATTAAGTCATATGGTGAATCTTCCGGGAGGACCAGCAATGAGTACTCATGCATTATACGGACGTATAGGCAAGAGTTTGGTCAACTGTGAACACCTTCCGGTAGTTGATTTTCAACTAACTGAGAGAATTTTGCCAGTAACATGGGAGAATTGCCCAGTAACATGGCGTTGTAAATCTCAGCGCAAATCAAAAATATTTGTAGAATATAAGATGCCTATCTAGGAGCTGATGGTCTGAAGTTTGAGAGTTGATTTTGCATCGATCGTCATGCTGGCGGTTACTTCCCCATGATAATAAGTAACAGATCTTCAGTGCGGTGTTGAGAAAAATTTTAAATATATTTTTAAACGAAAACGAAGAAATTATTGTCCATTATTCTTGTTCATCTGGCAGTAACTGAAGTCAAAAATCATCACAGTGAGGTAATGGAATAATCTGAAAAAAACGTTAAAAGTAAAATTAAAAGAAGGAGCACAAGCTACCGCGAAGGATTAATTAATATGTTAAAATGTGATGAAATCAAGACACCCTTTATCTGAACATAAGAATATCAGTAACCATTAAAGCCACTGGCCATTGATTGCTCAACTGTTTTACTCATTAATCATATAGAAGAACACTATTTCGTAGCTGTGACAACAGTTGCAAAAAAATCGGAGGGTAAGCATTGGTTAGTTTAACATTATCATTATTTAAAACGGCAAGAAACTTTATTAATACATTCGCCGGGAATGGCTAATACATATCAGCTATTTAGTAATTTCATCACCAAGAATGTTGTCCAGGCTGCACTGCAGCGGAAGACCAAGTTGTACCCATGAGAAAGGAACATTCCTTCAAACGCTTGATGAAAACTCCACGGGAGACGGACGCAAGGGTCAAGCTACCTCTCTTTCGCTAGTACCAAACCTTTCGAGAGGAATTTTGGCCGAAAGTAGTTTACGCATCCCCATGTCGCACAGACACTGCATACATACTGTCTTCTTCCGGAATTCGAAGTAGAGTTCAAGATACAAATTCAAATTCTTTTCTCGCTATCTTTGACTGTACGAAAACAGTTTTTGTTTATTTGTTGATGCACTCTTGAAAAAGAAAGCAAAGCGATTTTAGCTTTGCGTTTAATGTCTATCGAGATTCGCTAAATTCCTCTAGTGAAAGAAGGAGCCAAAAATGAAACATTCTTATATTCATAAAGTTACTAAATCAAAAAAATTAAGTCTAATTCGCAATCAGTTTCTGTGCGCAATTAAGATAAATTGGGTATCGGTTAAATCATTCTTCAAGAACAAGAGAATCTCACACAAAAGTTTGCTAATGTTTTAAGACTAAATTATTTCGCAATCATTGCAACTATTCCTGCATTATTGATTTTACTTTATCCACACATAATTTTTAAAATATTTCAAACATTTGGCATCACTTTAATAAATTTTAAACAGGAATATTAAAATATAAGAATAGAAAACAGACAAAATCTACATCCGTACTGTATGCATGTTAGGTAATACATTGCTTTGGAAATAATTTATATATTGTAACCAACAAATTAAAAAAATTAAATCATGTTATTATCTCTCGATGAATTAAATATGTTGTTAATTATATCAATTATCATATTTTTTGAAAAAAAATTATATTAATTGGAAATGCATTATTGCTTTTAAATTTCTCAGTACTTTAATTTTCATTAGGATTTAACACTAAAATTGAAGAGGTAAAGTAAACGGATTATGTCGAGTCGAATAACAACAATATTTTGATATTTCTGTGTGGAAGATAAATATACCACTACAATATTTGCTAATTCGTGAATGGTAAATAAGAAGTATAACGGAACATAACGAACTGAAAGTTCTGAAAAGACTTTGCTTAAAATACTATGTAACAATTTTAAATTAGTTTATTTACAAGATTTAAACAAATGCTTCTGCGAGACGAAGAAGAATTATAATTGGCAGTTTGGTAGGTTACGTGATAAAAGTCTTCTCGTGCATGATAGGCAATGGCTCTTACAATTAGCAGTTTGCTTATTAACGAAGTTGCATAGAGTAAAATAACGTAACGTGATCCGACAATGTCTGTACCCAAGAAGTGTCTAATATGGAGAAGTCGATATAAAGTGCAGGTTACTAAATCTGCTTTTTCATAAAGTCTTCTAAATTTTAAGTTGAAATGAAACCTTTCATTTAGAGATAAGTAAGTATAAATTATTTCTTTTATGACAACGAACTTCAAAAGTTTCATTAGAGTTCTTTCTCAGAGCCAGTGATCAAAGTCAAAAAAAATATTTTGCATCCGTTCAGTTTAGTAACGAAGATACATGAGGTCGATTTATTTTCATTTTGTTTCATTCTTGTTAACGTTTAGTTTAAAAATTACTTCTCTAGTCTTTAATAAATTTCCATTATAAGTGAAAACCTAAGCTCATAACAAGGATATTATTCATGAAATGTGGATGTTTAGAAAAGCAGTAAGGTTTGGCTTACTAACTGTATTCTCTTCTCTATTCCAGATTTTAAAATTTCTAGGCGAACTTTTCTTATTACTCTAAATGAAATTCCTCTAAATAATAATAAAGAAAACACTGAAGTTTTTCTAATAAAATAAAATATTTATTAAAAAATCTAAATATTACTCATACTTCATGTGGGATTTAGCTTACGGAAATTCAAAACTAAATCGATTAATAAATAGGGATTTGCAATACCATCAGTTGTTAAAATCCCAATGCGGGGATTACTGGATTACTGTTGCTTCACATCTTACCAAGCATGAGGTCTCATCATTTACGCTATTGTCTTTTCATATCTTTATGAATGTATAGGGTATTGAATATAAATTACTCCAGATACTTCCTTATCATACCTGCTTTCTTTTTCACCCATTAAATCTCAGCTCACTTCTTATCTTACGAAATCCAAATATGTGCAATTATCATTTCTAAGGTCAATAAAGGATTTCTGTAGTTACCCTAGAAAACGCTTTTAGTACTCGCTTAGTCTTAAAAGCTGCGTATAAAGGCATTAAGGTATTAATTACAGTTCACTGGAAGGAGAAAGAATCACACGCAAGACAACGAGATTTCACAGATGACTTAACATTCCTTTCTCTTTACACCAGCTGCAGAAATACAAGAAAAAATATGCATCAGCGGTAGGATGATCAGCTAGCAAAAATATTTCGTGCTCTTTTATACAAAAAGAAAGTATTAGAACACTAGATTTGGGAAAGATACCAAATTTGGATTTGCTTTAAAAGTACTCTGTTGAAGGTATTTTATGATATTACTCCCTCATTATCATAGATGAACTCAACGCAAACTTCCAAAATTAAAATATTTCTGATAAATATCGAAAAAGGAAAAGAAAACTCTCTTTGCTATATCCATTTACGAGGTTTCCACTTTTTTGGCTATTTAATTTTTTTATTTGCATATGTATATATTTGAATTTATTTCATATGCAATTTACATACAGGTATTTCATTTAATTAATATATTTACATACATTCTCACATGCAAAAATTATTTATAAATTATTTTTAACAGATTTTTAAAAATAAATTATTTACCTTTTAATAGCAAAATCATTCGCTGATAAATACTTTCACGTCGTGGATATTCTAGACGGTAGTCGAGAGGATGCAACAATCTTTTATTCACATCATTACCACAGCGCAGACACAGACATAAATTGTAATTTAGACACATTTAAAACTATTAATAAATTTGCGACTCGGTAACATATTCAGAGACGTCAAAAGTGGGGCACGAAATGCCATTTTAGCTATAACTGAATTATTTATTTTCTCTTTAACTAAATATTAAGAAATGATTTTCTATCTAATATTTGTACTTTTCCAAACAAAATATCATGTAATCATGTAATATGTGGCCTATCGCTTTTAATTATTTACTTATTTTTTAGATGACGATTATAAATTATTGGTCGTTTTAATAATTTTTCTCCCCAATTCATCGCAAGTTCAAATTTAAAAACAGCGTTTTAGTAGTGCCGTCTAAGGAATGGGTAAGTAAATAAAAGGGGTAGATCGCATGCTATATAACTACTAACTATTAATATAAAAATTTAGATTTTATTTTCCAGAAGCCACCTTGCTTTCAGTTCAGATCGCTGGAGCTTCAGAATCAAATTTATCTAAAAAGGTGCACTTAATTCAAAAGCGTGGAATTCCTTCCTTTTCTGTGAGGACGAGGAACGTTTTGTTCTCGTATTTAAATTATTTTAAGTTCTTCTTCGATTATTTTCCATTTAAGATCATTTAGATCTTTCTTTGTCTCAAGAAATATTCTTTAGTGCTTAATATAAAGACTTCTTGGCTCTGCCATATTTTTTTATTTAACTTCCGTCCGATATTCTGCATAATCATAAGACGTGGCGTAGGATGTCCTCCCACGCCTTTTCTTATTCCATTTCATTAAGTACTGATATGAAGGAATAAATTTCATTATAGCACCTTCGCTGAAAAATAATATCTCAGAAGGTATTTTACATTAAATGTTTTCCGTTCCTTTCAGTGTGTGAGTAAGCTAATTTTGAAAACGTACAGTGACAAAAATATTTTTTTTTACAAAATCTCTCCCTAAAATACCAAATTGGAGAGTGAGACAGCAAACGCTCTGTGTGATTTTAAAATCTCATTAATAATTTTATACTGGGATTGACTATTGAAGCAACGCGCCGTAGCAAGCTACTTTTGCTCCTAAATCTTTAAAATGAATTTTTAATAGTTATTATTTGATATTTCTCTCTTAGTGGAATCATTTCAATATGACGTGATGATGAGTGCTGTCTGAGTATACTCAACAGATTCAAAATCACTCGATGATTGGAATAAGGTCAGTTCACTTATTGAATGAGTTTGTATTGTAGATAAGAAGGAGGCCCTGCCCTTCTTACGAGGTGTTACGAAATCTCCTCTTCTTTAGCATCAAATGTACAACATTTGTAAGACCTTAGGTGAATGATCACTATTTCTTTTAAAGTATCGCAAATACTGTAAAGGACACTTTTTATTTAACTCAAGTTAACAGAAGACACCACCCGGGCTTAAAATTAGCCACCATTTAGGGCTTAAGGTAATGAGTTTGACTTAACTATATAATTGTACGTTAGCGCAACGGATACACAGATACAGAAACGCGCAAGCTGGCTCTGACCGGCATGACAAGCATAATGGTGAGAATAACGGAATGCCGTAGAATACAGGTCCCCAAAGGATCAAATTAGTAACGTGGCTTTCAGCAGGCGGAACTTGCTCTGATTCTACCCTCCAAATTTTTTTTAAATACTATCTCCTTTTTGTCTCATTTGAATACATGCGAGTTAAGAATTTGCATTCTGGCCGAAAAATGGGAAACGAGAAGAACAGAAAAGCACATAACGTAAAATAACTGGTTAGTGAAACTAAACGAAACAGCAGTGGGATACAGCAGAGAGCCGTATAAATTCTAATATGATTAAAATTTGTTAAAGAACGACGATCCCTTTATACCTTGTCTTTACGTCACGTCACAGAATATGCCTGTCCTTTTACGTTAAACTGAGAAACGTATTTAAAAAGCGTATTCGCAGTTTCATCTAATTCTTCAATGACATTTGTATCATCTAAACAAATTTGTGTTCTTAACTTACCTCTTATGAAACCTGTTAGTAAAATGACTACAGATACAATAACATAATAAAAACTACATAAACTACATAATTTACCAAAACTACATAAAGACTACTTAATTTACGAAATAGATACCAATAAATATTGGGTGGGAACAGTAAGAAAGAGTAATAATTTAAGAGGTTTTGTATATTTACTTTGAAATGTTCTGTGAAAGCAGAAGTTTTGGTCAACAAAAAATAACAGAATCGCGGGAAGTTCATGTCAGCAGAAAAATAATAGAATCGCGGGTATAAATTTCGAAATGACAGAAATGATAAATGCGGTTTTTGAATTTAACCTTTAGAATATTTTAAAATTTATTACAATCCTTTTAATACTAAGTTTATTTTAAATGCCATCAAATGTCAAAGCCATGTATTTTTTCATAATTTTGTTAATTGCTTTAATTCTCAATTTTCAAAAAGCGTTCAAAATGGAATATTATTATTCAGATGTACCTGGAATCTAAACACATGGGAGAATATAGTTTTGAAAATTCTAGTCGTTGAACTATACAGATGCAGAGATAAAATATTTGAATAAATATTTCTCTAGATAAAATAATAAGATTAAAATATTTCTCTAAATAATATACCGTAACTTACTGTTCATCACGTACTTAAAATAATCTTATATCTTTTAAAATTACTTCGAAAGAAAAAATTTAAATTATTTCGAAAGAACAGGATTTAAATTGCTGTTACAAAAGCATCTTCATTATCAAAAATTTTACTTACACTGAACCAACAGATTCAATATATTACTCTGTCCTTCGCCAACCGTATTTCTGGCAATACACTGATATCTACCACGATGTTCTTTCCGGACCTTGCGCAGAAGCAGAGTTTGATTCATGATGAAGATACCCATTTCTCTACTTTCTTGGAGTGGTCTGCCTTCGAATATCCAATGAAGTTTGAAATACCAAGGATTGGCTTTTGTATGACACTCTAAGTAAACATCCTTTCCTTCTCTGATCTCCGACAGTCTACTACTGCGTCCAATAGTCAGGTTGAGTATAGGAATAACTGAAATTAAAAGGAATATGGCATTAGGAGCAAACAACGGGAAAATTAGAAACAATTAATAGCAATAACAAACAATTATAATTGATTGAAAACAATAATTACAAACAATAATAACAAACAATTTAACAACACAGGGTTACTCTAAAAGACTAATCGGATTTCAGAGCTCTTTTTATTTTACTTCATTTATTTTTTAGGTATTGCACATAAAATAATAACTGATACATAAAATCAACCCGGAATGATACAAATGCTCTATACATATTCAACTGTGGTCACAGAGAAACATTCAAGCGGTATCCAGTTTCCTTCATACCTTTTGTAATGCGTTCCCTCCTGATTTAACACAGTCTGATTTCTTACCTCGGGGGGATATATTAACAGCTGCTTTTGTAGATACGTTCTCTACAGCTACACTTGCAGAACTCGGAATTGCATCAATGCTGCTGTGATTACCACTGACAAGGCAATACAATAAAAGGTATACACTGAACCCGAGTATACTTTGATGTGTGTTAGGTTACCAGTGGGAAATGCAAAAGACATACGTAGTGAAAGAGAAAAAATTAACACATTTCTAACTATTTTACTGTATTAGTTATTACTGCACTTATAGTTTTTTCAAATTACAATATTTCCAAATCCAGTGAATCTGTTATAGTAGCCCTAAAATAAAGTAGCCGAAGACAATAATGAAACTGTTATGAGATTAGCTCTTTTATTATTCATTCTTGACATCTTCATTTAGTTATTATTAAAAATAAAAATATATTTTTCTTTGCTCTAATTTTTGAATTTGAATTTTAGTGTTCGATTTTACGAAAGAAAGTTATGGTAAAGCTGTTTTCTCCCCTCAGGGCTCACTATTTGTGAGTACGGGTGTGGCAATCCCGAGGTACCCCAGCCCTTCAGGGAATCACCTTCTTGTTGAGACGGGTGTCACGATTCTGGAGCCCAAGTGATGTACCCTCTTTTCTGTCTCCTCTCCTCTGAGCTGAAGTTTCTTCCTTCCATTCTCCCTTGCCGTTTTTCTCCTTGGAGGCTTGGGCTCGTCATTAGAAACTGGTGTCTCTCTTGGCTCTAGTTTTCGAGTGGCAGGAAAATAGCCTATGTGATTGGCGTGCGTGGAGATCCGTGTCGCTGGTAAGGAAGGTCCTGGTAGTTGAGGGGCAAGATATCGTCCCAAACACACTGCTTTGGCCTCTGCTTCAGTTAAACGGGAGGCACCCTTCCGTCCTCACGGTTGTCAATCGGCTGGTCACTAGTCCTTCTGTCAGTGGCTTGAGGATAAGTTCTCTGGAGTATCTGCTTTCGGGAAAACCGACTGTGGGGCTTCAATTTGCGTATAGGTCTGGCTAGACCTAACACAGGAATTTGTGTTCCCTTGTTGGGCTCCGTGGTGGCTGAGGCGGTCGGACCCGAATCTTTATTTCTTTCAAATATCGCTCAATCAAATTTTTTCTCTACAATTGAACACAATTATGCGTCTAAAAAGGTCATAACAAATAATTTAACAAGTCCACCACGTTTTCTAGTCATTAATAACACTACAGATCTTCAAAAGCTTTCGCCATTTTTAATTCAAAAATATGTACGATCTTGCATCGGGGAACCAAAGAATATCAAACGGCTGCTCTCCGGAGATCTGCTAGTTGAAACTATTTCGTCTACCCAATCTGCTACAGTCCTTGGATTAAACAAACTTGGGCAAATCGATATTAAAGTGTCAGCACATAAAAACTCAATGTTTCTCGTGGTGTTATCTCAGAGATCGACCTCCTTTTTGTTTCAGAAGAGGAAATAGTCTCTGATTTGTCTGACGAGAATGTGTGTGCTGCTAGGCGGATGAAGATGCACAAAAAAGGTAAGCTGATAAATACGAAATACATAATCCTGACTTTCAAGTCGCCTGATCTGCCTAAAAGTATTAAGACCGGGTATTTGCGCTGTCCCGTAAGCCCTTACATACCGAACCCTTTGCGATGATTTCAATGCCAGCGATTCGGCCACTCAAAAATATCATATCGTGGCAAACTCACATATGCACGTTGCTCTGTGGAAGGCCATGACAATGAAAATTGCAGTGTCAGCCGCAAATGCTATGTGCAAATTGTAAAGGGGAGCACATAGCATTCTCTCGAGACTGTGCAAAATGGAAATCTGAGAAGGAGGTGCAAAATATTAAAATTACTAGAAATATTCCGTATGCAGAGGCGAGAAAACTAGTAGCACAGTCGCAGTTTTGAAAAACAGTATCATATGCAAACGCAGTAAAATCGGTCAAATCCATAGGCATCCATATAGTAAACATGCAAAATACACAGTCAATCCAAAATCCGCAACCAAACACAGCACAGAATCCGAAACCTTCAATAATAACAATAGAATATAAAAAAGAGAAAGAAAACCTTACTGGAAACAAAGGGAAAAAGCAAACTTTAAGGCTTCATAAGTGTGAGTTGTTTTTCAAGCTCCAGCTCTGATCATCATGACTCCCAAATGGAGGTGGAAGAGGATCTGAACACTCCGAAGAACTTACTTCCACGTAAAACCAAAACGCAGCATAGGAAAGACAAAAAATCTGACATAATGGCCATCCTCATTTCTTAGAATTGTCGCGGTTTCCACCAAAATCTAGATAACACCAAAGACTTGACCAATTTGCATCCTCCCGTGGCTTTGACATTGCAGGAAAACCTACTGAAACCAGAAAAACACACTGAACTTCGAAGATTCACAATTTTTAGAAAGACAATCTTGTAGGTTAACGTGCCAGCGGAGGTGTAGGTCCCCTCGCCTCACTACTCAAGAAATTCATTTCCCTTAACTACAAGCCTTCAAGCTGTTGCCATCCAAATAAATATAAAGACCATTTTGGTTTCAGTTTGTTCTGTGTGTTTGCCTCTAAGTGTCTACATTAATCAAATGGATTTAGATAGTCTAATAGAGCAACTGCCTGAACCTTTGTCATTGTAGTCGACTTTAACGGCCATAGTTCGCTTTGGGGGAATAAGGATACTAATCCTCTAGGTAGACAAATCGAGATAATGTTTGAAGGTCATTCTCTTTGTCTCCTCAATATTGGAGCATGTTCACCATCTCTTTTGCCCTTTTCATGTTGGAAATGATCTTAAGAAGAGTGACCATTTTCGTTTTTTAGTCTGTCTCGCACGAGAGGCTGCAAATCCCTTGTCAAAATCTCCTCGATTTATACTTGAGAGGGTAGACTGGCAGCGCTTCTCATCTCTTGCAGAGCTCACAGAAGAGATGGTAAAAGATCTGCTAATCGATGATGCAGTGAAAGCCGTTACTGATAAAATAACGCAGGTAGCTGACATCAGGAAAGTTTCGAAAATATTCAAAGCCATGGTGGAACCGTGAGTCTCAAGAAACTCTTATAGAACAGAGAAAAGTTTGGGGATTTTTCCATACGTACCCCACCTTGTCAAACCTCATAGTCTTCAAAACAGCGAAAGCTAATGCAAGAAGAGTGAGGCGGCAAAGTCAGAAGGATTCATGGATGTTCTACGTGTCCGGAATATTATCCCCTACGTCTAGTAAATGAGTA
>KK121262.1:178337-194571 GCA_000611955.2 Stegodyphus mimosarum | reverse complement strand
AATACGCATGTAAGGGCTTCGGCTCGTTATATATTTAGAGTGCCCCGATGCCGCAAAGATACTATACAAACATCCATGACTTCTCCAGGATTCGCAACCGGACCCATTGGTACGGTAATGTAAGTTGTACCGTTTGAGCGTCGTATCAATCAACATACCGTTTCGGCGACAGATTAAAAACATAATGCGTGGGATTGGTCTTACGTAAAAAAAGATGTAAAATCAATAGTTAGTCGTATACTATTAAAAATTAAATAAATAATCAATAACACACCATAGGAATGCAATCGTTACGTTCTAATCACTGTTATGATCAGTGGTTGGTTTCGTTTATTTGAGTTCGACAAAGCGCGCTAGGGCTATCTGTCTACAGAAAAGGATGCTTTCGTGAAGGATTTTCTAAGAAACATATATCTCGTACCCATTTTATACCCACGGAAAATCACGAAAGCGTCAATGCAGACAACCTCTTCCTAAATCGAATCCAGGTCGAACTGACAGAGTTCAGCGGCTTTACCGCTAAACATTTTAATCCTCTCCGACATTTTTAATTCTCTCTGTAACCACTTTATTTAATTCCGACTCGTTTCGTTAATTTTGATCGACTGTAACTTCAAATACGCAGTTTTTCATTGCTATTTCAGGGAGAACTGGTCCCGCCTACGTTGTGAGCAACAATATTTTTTTAACCCGATCAATTTCTTAAATTTATTTATCCCGGAGTGGTTGGATGGTTATAAATCAATACTTATTTTGCAGAAGCTACAGTGCTTTGTTTTATTTAAAGAGCAATATTTTACAATATCTAGCACAGCTCTTGCCAATCTATAATACCGAAATCCGCGATTACCGAAAACGATTACCAATAATGGCGGAAGACTACAAAATTTTATAATAAATGTTGATAAAAAAGCAATATGTCCAGGAAGTTTACTTCACATAATAAAAAGGAAAGTAATTGCTAAGATTTTTCCATATGGCTGTCATTCATTGAAAAGTGTAAAATAACACTGAAATTAATTTCAGTTAGTTCTCTTCCCCCCCAATCATATTGCTCGATTCCTTACATATCGCATGCTATCCCCTTTTCCTTTTGGTCAATCCATATCTTATGAAACGACTGGCAACCAACCATAAATTTTAAACTGAGCGAATTATAAAGCAAGTTACAGAGTTCTCTTTTTTTTTTACAACTGTAGCATTCAAAAAAGGTGTGAGCATGGATTTTCATTTTAAATTTTGTTCTTTTAGGGTTGTTAAAGTACTATTTATGTAAAAACAGATAAGTGGCTTAAAACGTATCCTCTCACAGAATGAAAGTATAGCGAATAATAGCTCTGATTTAACGTCTACACCAAACACTTCTAAGGAATGAGTGAGTCTACCAATTACATTCTGGGATGAAGCTGTTACTGGTGAGATATAGGCTGACTAGTAGTAAAAACATACGAAATAGCGGTTTTCCTCTAGAAATAAAGGAAAGTGTTCAAGTTAATATTTAATGTAAGGATTTTCCTTCATAGGAGATGAAAGCAACCCCAATCCTCTTTGTGTTGTATGGAAGGAGGTTTTTACAAAGCACAAAAATTAAACCTTCATTGCATGTTGCGCCATTTATAAACACAAAATCCTAATGAAAAACATGAAGAAATAAATGGCAACAACTTGTGAAAGAACATTCTCATTTATCCATTATTAGCATCTGAATGTTGCTCCTAATTTAAGACTTCACCTCTCCGAATTTCATTCTGACTTTGAAATGGTGAGCTCAGTAAGATCACATAAATAATGAAGCTTGAGCAACAATTCAAGATCATCTTTCTAAGGTTATTGTTTAATGTTTTATTAAATTTTACGCATGAATATGATGCCGTGTTTTCCATTTTGTGCTTAACTGTAAGTACGACTAGCTTTTGATTACAAATTACAATCAGTTTTTCATAAATTCGGTATGAACGAAGTTACATACTAATTTCCCTTAACCTGTTATAAGCTTACTATTTTACTGTAGTAAATAATATTTCAAAAATATTTAGTTTTCTAATATAGGTCTAGACCTCATCACTGCTCAATAATTTCACCAACTCCCAAACTCCCACCCACCATCAATAATAGATGCTATTTAAATTAATTATACTACATTAAAAAGTTTATGTTTTAGTTTAAAAATAAGTGTTATCTCTATATTTATTTAAATAAATCTTGTAACAATCAGTCTCTTTCTGGTCTTATTTTTCTGTCCACTTTCAGTGAAATCTGCTAAACTTATAGCATTAAAATAACTCAATGCTATGATACATTGTGTGGATACTGGGGCGGGGTAAAGGGTCGTAATTTCTGAAGAATAAAGTTAGTAGTACTCTGTAATTATAAAGTCTTATTAAGTGGTACGCGAAAGAAAAACAAAGGCTTGTAGCCGATGATCTAGCTAATAAATAAGCTTTTTTAAATTCACCAAGCAAATTTATTAATATGCAGATTTTGAATCAGGGAAAAACATTTTAATAAGGCTTTTGTATTTAATGAAGTTTTATAAAGAGAAGGAGCAGTTTTTGTAAGTGTATTTTTAGGTCATTTTATATCAATTTTGTTTTTCTAAATTTAATTTAACTGTGGGTAGTTCGATAATATGTACGAGTTATAATTCAGCACTTACATGTGTTTTAAGAGATTCCTTTGTAACATGCTTTAGCCCTCTGTAATTTATAATCTAATTCTTTATAATTTCTAGAAAAATATAAGGTAAATGTAAAACTAATTTCTAAGCAAGATAGTATGCATGTTTTTTTTCCTAATTCTCTGTAAGAAACATTTTCTTTTCAATGATACACTTATATCTCTTGGACAATATGCCGTTCCTTAATTAATAATAATTTCAAAACGTTTTTATTAATATTTATTAATTATCTGTTTTTTTCCATGCAAAATGTCAAACCATCCGGTTTTTCCTAATGCGTTTGTTACCTTTATGGGAAGTTAGATAAACAGATTTTCAATGGAAGAGCAATAAGCCAAGTCACTTTCTGCATTAGTTCCACCCTTCTCTTTTTTCTGAAGTAGAAAATTTATCATTGCAATATAAACATTCAGTGTCTGATATGTTTTCCTCAGCCTTTCTTTGTAAATTCTTTTAAAGTTTGCATTTCTTTTAATAGTTAATATGGAAAGGCATTACCAGTGTATCCATGGTACATCACTGTTGTACCTATACTTTTACATGTACCTGTGTTTTTCTCGTCTTCATTGAAATAAATCTTGGATGGAATTCTACATTTTTTTTAATTTTTCATTAAGCAAATAATTCTATTTTCAGAGAACTTTCAAGTCTCCAATTCTCTTTTCCCCTTTTTTAAAACATTCCAGGGATAAAACAAAGTAGAATCTTAAAGGAATTCACTTTTTGTTTTTAATCTAAGAAAATGTTTAGAGAATAAAGATTTCTGTAAAATGAATTACAGAAATAAATACGTAAATAACGTGAAAAGACATGTTTTAATGAAAGTACCTCGCCACCGTGAATACCATCTGCGCAAACAGGTCGTGTTGGCGTATTTAATCATATTTTGTAAAATGATTTTTGGCATTTGCAAGAACTATACTTGCTCTAGAACACTATGTTGCTAAATTTATAAAAAAGTGTCGTTACCATTAAGTACACGGCGTCTGAAATGGAACTATCAAACTACAAGATTAGAAACGTCATTTATTTCCAGCTAGCTCTCTTGCAAAACGTCAGGTACAGAATGTCACCAAATCATGTGTTCCGACTTAGGTACTAATGTTGTATCCTACAACTCTGTGAAAGTTTGGTACCGAATGTTCAAAAAAGAAGTACCATGGCATTCAAGAAGCAGAATCATTCAAGCATTCGAAGGATTTTTAGATAAGTCTGTTTTTTACTAGTTCTTAAAGCTTTTATTGCAGGGGCTGTTTGCTTTGTTTTTTTAAGGTATTTCCTTTTCATGTTCTTTTGAATCATCGCAGAAGAGTTTCTCTTCCTAATTAGAACAACATGCTGGAAAGCCCAACAAAATAAGTGTTTCTTGGGCCATGTTGATCTGATTGAGGCTGTTTCGATGAATGCTATAGCTCTGCAACCACAAAAAGGTCTGGTTCTTCCTCAGATAGCTCAAGGAACTCTATAAACTTTCGAAACTAATACACAAACTATAAACTGTCTAACTAAACACTATTAGACAAACTATAAGAAAACAGTGTTAACTATAAACTTATGACCCTATAAGCTGTCTGTATTCATCCCAGAGGTCATATTGAGAAAATCTACCCGCTGGTACAACATCAATGAGCATTGAATCTACTTTCTTTAGAGGGAAAACAAACATTTTCGGCCTGAGTTCGCCATCCGCACTCATATAGTAGTTTCAGCAGAACAAAAATTTTCCATTCAAGAGGTACCTGCGTTCCAACGTGTTTTTTCCCTCGTAAAGCGAAAACATTATATATATATATATATATATTGCAAGGAGAAAATTCCAGTTTCTCATATAAACAGTCTTATAAATCATAAAAAAAATCTTCCAAACAGCTATGCTTGTTGAACTACAGGGCTCTTGTCTCAATGTTTTCTAGAAATTGTAGACAAACCTTGTTCCTGAATTTGTTTAGATCTATGAAAATAAAATTATATTAAATTGATAGAAATATAAAGTTTATAGGTTAAAAATCTCATTGCTCTCTTTGAAGAGTTTATTTTTATAAGTACCTAACATTCTCACTTTAATCGACGTAGGGAGTATATGGTTACATTAGTTACGCGAATTACAATTTAATCTCCGGTCTACCCACTCTTACCCCGACTGCAGAGATTATATACATAACCAGATCTACGTTTTTATACGATTAAATTTGTATTGACTTTTAGGGTAAAAATCGTTAGTCAATACGGGTTAAGGATGGTTTTCTAGCTATAACATCTATTAATTAATGACAGTGTAAAAACAAAAGAATATTAAAAGTTGCTAACAGAAAAAAAAAACCTCATCAACATACGCACCGTAAATTCAGAAACAACAGCCTGTGAATACGGCCGCATTTTGTTTTAATCAATGAAGTATATTTCAGGATCTGCTCACTAGAAAACAGTGTTAATGATGCTAGAGTCAAGGTACCCGGTTTTACCTTATTCTACCCTATATAATTCTAAATTTTTCTTTTATGCTCTTTTGTGGCACAGAGAGCGTAAAATTTATAATCGATTTAAATTTTCGAAGTTTAATATATTTTATCCTTTCAGAACAGCTGCACTAACCCAAATAAAAGCTAAATAATTGTAAAAAGATATGAAACTGTTTACTGGTTTTCAGAGCTACAAACGTTCGGAAAAAGTTTGATAAAACTCAGAAATATAACTTCAATAAAAATGAAATCCGTACGAGAATTCTAACAAAATCTGCTTGGTAACCTATATTTATTCATAGTTTTATTACCATTAGTACAAACCTATCTGCATTCTTCGAAATAATTTGAAACTTTCTCCAATCTTCTGCTTCAGTTGAATTATGTGTGAAGCCATGCATGTCTGCCTATACGTGCTTCAACTATTAAGAATTTCATCTGTAGAAGAGAGACAAGCTTCAGAAGAGTTTTCGTGCTTCTAGAAACGTAAACTGTGGCGGTATAAGATTAGATTTGTGAAATCTCTAATGGTTGTTGGAAGCGTGTGGCTGACATTGATAAATACAACCCAAAGAGACAAGAGAACATACTTCTGGTACAGGTCAAAAACAAATTTATCGCAGACGTTTCGTGTCAGCAGGAGCTGGAAGTGATTGATTTGGGATTTTACCTGTTTCCGAAGCTTTTATTTGTAAGTGATGCTATATATCGATGTCTCATCGAGTGCTATTTTATTTATCACGAACGTTTTTTATGTAAGAGTGAATGCTACTACAACTACGTAAAATGAAATTTCTTTTAAAGTATTAAATCATTAAACAAGTGTGTAAAACATTTCAGTGATGAAATTTGAATTATAATACTCACGTTTAAGGGAGAATTAATAAAAACAAATATGCAAGATTTTTCAAACTGCTACTTTAACATCGATTTATTTATTCCGAAACAATATGAATTTTAGTAAAACACTGAAAAATTTCATAAAATGATACCTTACTTAAGCTATTCAAAACGAAAAAGTATGCTTTTATAATAAAAATGCCTAAAGAAAAAAAGATGGCTTTGTTTAAATGCTACAGAAAACAAAGACTTATTGAACTCTAAAGCGGTATGAAGAATAAGAAAAATTTGATATCAATCCGAATTTTGAAGAAGAGCTCAAAAAGGAGTCAAATAGTCGTGAAAACGCTTAGCGGTATGAAATCCGCATAGAAAACGTGCATTTTTGCCCACGAAGCTTCACTGAAATGAAAACTAAACTAATTGATTCAAAGAAACGGTCTGGATTCAATATCGCATGATATCGAAACAACGGCTTTCAAAATACGAAAAGAAATTCGAGAAAATAAAAATGATTTAAAATTTACATGCTATTAGATGTACCTGAGAGTCAACAGGATCTCATTGCAGGTTGAAAAATCGTACTTTTAATATTCAGTAATACTGAGTGATGAGACTAAGTATTGCTATTTAACACTTCATAACTAACTCTCTCAACCTTTCAGAATAAAACCGAAGTAAAACTTTGCAAAAGAAGCAATAGAGGAACAGAGATAGTCCACCACAGAGGAAGAGACAATGTTTCTGAAGCATTTTTTTAGGGAACTGTTAATGGCTATAATCTTTTATCCACTTCCGTCGCGATGTACGAGCTCACCTCGATGCAGCTTTTCCAGAAAAATGGATTGGACGAAGGAGTACCATTGAATGCCCTGCGCGTTCCCCAGACCTCACGCCCATGGACTTGTTTTTATGGAAATATCTCAAAGTTTAGCGCTCCAAACGAAGAACAACTGATGCATTGAAATTGGAAATTGAAAGACAATGTCGCGGTATTCCTAATGGCCTGTTTCGTGATGTTTGCGAATCCCTTGGTTCCATGTTATCAGCGTTGTCTGGGCAATGATCGTCATCAATCTGAACATTCACGAACATTATTCCTCAATTATATGTGTCTTCTGTATTCGAAGCCATTCCATTTCACTCTGTTCAGAAATAAAGTTTTTCTCATCATGCGAAGTGTGAGTACATTGTTTTAGATACCCTGTAGTTATCGATATGTTTTTACTTATCAATTCCGGAAATATTTAGCTTAATTATTTTTGACAAATAAGTTACTTAAAATACTTAAGGAACGATAGTATTGTTAATTCAGCATTACAGAAAAAATTAATAATTTAGATTTTTTTCTAAGGTATTTATATAATATTTTATTACTATTCAAACGATTTATGTATGTAGAATTTCCTCGAAATGTTATGTATGTGTTTATTTCTCCGAGTTAGTTCTATGATACCCAACCCTCTAAGCAGCAATTCTAAAAAAACTCTTCTTCATATACTATTTAAAACTTAAAAGTTTAAATTAAACTTAGTTAAAATTCGGATTTAATAGAGTTTTGTAATACTCAACCTTTTTTTATTTATGATTGATATTTAATATTTGTTTACTTCATAAGCTCATTAGGTAAATTTAATTATTTATTTCATCCCTATTTTAATTAACTTTACTATTTTTTTCCCGAGAAAAGCACTCAGAACTCTCAGAAAAGAACAATTATTTTTTAATAATACTGCATTTCTATACGTATTAAGTGGGGTATATGCTTTTTTTTGTAACAGTATTTACGTAAATACAAAAGTGCTTCACTTAAATAAATGCATTAAAATATGTTTTGAAAAAAAAAACGAATACTATTGGGCAAAAAATGTTCCATAAGCGCATTAGTAAAATAATGTATTAGCAATACTAAATATGATATTTTTTGCTGAATTTCTTAAAGAAACGTGTTAATAGCTTATATAAAAAGTATCCTTTTTCAACAAATTATGTATCTACCATTCTTCTAATTTTTAAGGTGTGATGCAATGATATATTTAACAAACTACATATTTCATATGTTTTAAAACCTTGACAGTTGAGGTTAACACGTGCAAAAATGTCAATTAAAGTCACATTATCCATCAAAATAATAATATAGCGAAGCACTATTTATACACATTTTATAAGTACGTCTTTTTCATTTGCATGCTATGCTGTTTCATTTCATTATCGTTTATATTAACAGTATACTATTTCATTTATATGACACATAACTTTAGTTACACATATGACACCTAACTTTGGATTTTCCTCCGAATTTTCAGATGGAGCTTTTATCAAGAGCTATTTCTGTTTATATTTGGAATTTATGCATTAGCATGGCAGGCGAAGAGAGGGAAACGTAGGATCTCAGAATAGATAAGGGTTCAAATTCGGTTAGTGTATCGAATATGAGGGTTGCTTGGAGGGATACAATAGACGGTGGAGTCTACGAACCAGATATGTTTCTGATGAGACACATTTTCTTTTCTGTCTTTAACGATGCTTCGACTAGACCAGAAGTTCTTAGCGGAGTCGGTATTGACCCCTTGTGGTCAATAATGACAAAGGGATAGATTAGAGTTTGATAGCTGAATATGCACCGGCAACTGATTGGCATGCTAAGTCCTATTGATTACCAAAAAAAAAATAAATAACAAATCCAAACAAACTGCACGGAACATGGATCAGTCTTATTGAAACCATGAAGATTATTTATGGTTTCCGCTCTAAAACTGAATTATTTTTATCGACAGTGAATCGAAAAGAATTCCATTACTTTGATAATTTAATACGGTTGTGCGCTACTAAAAGAACTGCATTCCCTTAGAAAACGCATTGATATATACAAGCCACTAGCAAAATTTAAAAGAATCTTTTAATAAATATACTTCCAAGACACTGAAAATTTGAAAGCGTAGCATAGCTCAGCATAGAACCGTTTAAACAACATTACTCATAGAACCGCTTATGTTTGATCTTGATATTATGATGCAAGAAGAGCATTGTAGAAGTATGTTTAAGTAGAAGTTTTAATCAAAATATATGTGTATGTTATGTTTCAAAATTTAAAAGATATCCGAGAGAAATATTCCAAAATAAAAAATGTTATCGATCAATATTATTTACGTTTTCTCTTCTGACCTATTAAAAGCAGAATTTAGAGAAGTCATTAATTTAGTATGGAAAGTAAGAAAATTGATGAATATTTTTGAATGAGTTCATTCGAGAATTAAGTTAAGCAGTTTCATGCCAAATATTAAAAAGTCTCATCAAGCGCAGCCATCACATAAAATCAAAATTTGCTCAGTTAGAATCAGTGATTTTATTTCTGAAAACTTGTTAATAATTTTAAAATTAAATATAATAACACAAAAATAATGAAACATAAATCTAATAAAAGACATTTATTTTTTTCAAAACTTTTACCTAGATTTTTTAGTCTAAGTGCTACATTAAATTTATTTTTGCGCAATTATTTGTATTATGATTATGTTGCATATTACCGAGAAAATATAAAAGGGTAGATAGAGATATGCATTTTTCTATAAGGGGTAGATGCAAGAAAAATGTTAGGATCCCTGAGCTAGACCAACGGTTCCCAACTTATTCTCTCTCGCCGGTGGACCCCTTCGTAAGCCTTTGTAATATACAGCACCGTTAACACCCTTTCAGGGCTACCGTCCGTCTATCACCCCCTTATAACATTTCCGCAATATACCTTACTATTGTATTGCTTTAATGCCATAAAAATTTTAAAAAATATGTTGTGAATAAAGTCAGACAATTATGAGGCAAGACTATTATTACATTATTTATTTCAACTAAATACAGTAAAAACATATTTTAAACCATAACATAACAATATTAATGCATAGTAATTAATTATTTTGAATATCAAATTTTCTGAAACAGAAATTAGAAAATCCTTACTTTATTTAATCTTGATAAGATGTAGTCCTATTATACTAAAGCTCTAAGCATTTTTGAAATAATGTTGTACCAGAGTAAAATACTTCACCTATAATTATTTTAAAGTAAAATAATATATAACTTCGTATATACTAAATTTAAAATGACAATTGAGCTTTGTTCTCGAAAGGTCCAATGCATTGATGCTTTCATCAACATACAGAGGCAAAAATAGACTATATTTTGTTCTCAGTTACACTCGCTTAAGTAATCATCAGGTTGTCTTTAAGTCTCCAAGAATTTGTACTGTTTGAGAAGAGAATGCTGCTAATTTTTCGAATACATTTTTCCCAAATATGTAATCATTAGCATCAGATTTTCAATTGTATGGTTGAAATTGTGGGCTTTTTCTACTTTTACCTATACAACAGTATATTCTAAAGACGTTTCAATTGCATTTTCCTAATTTTTTTACCTAATTATAGACAGGATGTTATATTAATATCTATAGACAGTCACTGAAAAAGCTTACAAATTTTTGTTTGCGACTGAGATGTTGGTTTCTAAATGCTGCTGTAGTAAAGAATGCTTCATACTTGATAAAACTTCTCTGCGTACTACACAATTGGGCTATCCTCGTCTCTTGTAAATTAAAATCTACACTAAAGGTTCATCAGAATACTTTCTTTCCTTCAAAAAAGGGCCACTGTTTGGAATATTCTTACTCTAGTCAGCTTAACTTTTACCATTGTAACAGCTTCATCCATGCCCTCAGCTTGTTACTTGAAAATAATTTCCCAATACGTCAATTCAGAATTACTAGCCTTGGTAGTTTTAGTTCTATTCAAAATGTACTTTTTGATCGCTTTTAAATTTTAATTTAAACAAAATTTTGCACTTAACAACTTTATAAGAATCAAAACTAATGTAAAACAAAACTACATTCTCAAACAAATTTGAATCTAATACAACTGCAATAGAAAGCAGCTAGTTAACTAATTTAACTAATTTGATGATTCATACAACGTTAGTAATGTTATTGGCTACAAATCAATTTATACGATTCTCTATAACGCGGGGATAGTTACAACTAATTACATTATTTTTAAAAACATTTGGTTAGGGATGGTCACAGGGAATTCCTCACAAATTACTTTTTTTAATGAAATGGGAAATAAAAATTTTTTGAACATTTTTTACCAGTACTCATTATAACCCTTTTCTGTTTTCAGCCATTGCTGTAAACTGTTTCATACACCTATGACAAAGCCCTCATTTAATTCCCGAGGTAGCCGTACCACAGGTTTTGAACCATTCAGTTAGATTAAAAATTTACACATTGCACTGACGGCGAAAATTCAAAAAGCACATCAGATGACCTTAAATAATTTAAATATGCGCCTACATTAAAATCCTATTGTAAAAGTCTTGCTTTTTTAATTGAAATAGCGATTTGACCGTTCTCGTTTTTCCCATTAAATATTATAAGATATGAAGTCTTATAATTTAAAAAATGAAATAGGTTTAGTTTTTGAAATGTAATTTGAAAAACTAAACGCAAAATGATAAAAATCAAATTTGTATAACAGAAACTATACAAATAAAATGCAAGTGCCATATTCTTAAACTGTGGTTTTGAAAGACGTATAAAAAGAGCTTTAAAGTACTAATTTAGTAAACATATTAAATGAAAATCTTTTCAACTTGAAGTTATTAAATGCTCACGTTAAAAACTCCAATTTATTTTTCATACATTTTTGACGAAACTGCATGAAATAATCTCTGCATTAATAATCTATTTTGGGCTCTTAATATGTATTCATATCAGTTGTTTTCATCTCTAGTTTCAATTTCGATGTTATCGTTCTTAGCGTAAAGAAGAGAAAGTTTGAGCTTCATTGTAGACATAGATCCAAACTTACATTTTAATTGCGTTCTTAATTCTATATTCATTTTTAAAACATGTTTATTTGACAGGACGTTTGGGGGACTTTATTACGATCTATGTTGCATTTGTTAAGTAATACTTTTGATAACTCTAGCTAAACAATCTGCAGGAATAATGAATCATATTAAAATGATCTTGCCGTCGGTTAACATAAGCTGCATTGTTCTGTAAACAACAATTTAACAGCTTGACAGAAATTTAGCAGCTTGCAGTTTGACGCCAGAAAGTTGTGTTTATAATTCGAAGCAAACAAATCCACGGTATGGATATTTACTTATAATTTTACAATTTGCGATGCATTTCTTCATACCTAGGCCATTGTTAATAATTTTCGGTTGATGAAACAGCACATCTCTCAAGTAGCAATGTAATGACGACTGGACGAGGACAATAAACAATAAACGAGGACAATAAACAGAAATTTCTCCTCTGAGATATTCATTTGAGCTTTCTTTTCCTTTTTTAAGAATCATTATGGATTACATGATTTGGCAGCTGCCCAATGGCAGACAGTTATGATTAATTCCTCTAAGACTAAGATATCATTCATACTTAAAGAGGTTGTTCTGAAAATTCCAAAATGAAACTTTGTTTTACTTTTACGGAAGCATTCAAATAAAATTGAAATGGAAGACCGCGTTGCCAGAGGTTACATTTCGGATATTGATTTATGCATTCTTTTTTTGACGTTGATCAGTTTGTTTATGTCTGATGTCAAGAATTCATGCTGGAAGAATTCTGTCGATTTCAACTAGAAATGAACCATTGTAGAAGTATTAGTTAGAATAATTACACGGTTTCTTACGAATTTTTCTGTTTTTTAATGAATTTGATTTGAATGCCGTAAAATAGCCTTTCTTTTCTTGAAGCTGCAGATATCTTTGGGGGTTTCCATTTCTACCACTAGTTCGATTTAGAGCTAATATTTGAGTCTGCAACCGAGTGGCCCCCATTAATAGAAAAACATTTTGTAAGAATATCTCGTAGTTTTGCAGCTATTAAGTTCAGCTTCAAAATAATTCATTGAAGAGTTTCCATGACAATGAATAGATTGCTGAGGAAGAAATAACTCCTATGACGTCCAGATCTGATATTAGTGAATCCTTATCTGTAATATAAATTAAAAGATTAAGGTAATGTTCAGTAGATTGTTGTAGCACACAGAAGAAATATCTACCTTCTCGATTGCCATGAGCCTGTTGGCTGTTTGCCAAGGCCTTTGCAATGCCTCTTAGCAATGATATGTTATTAGAGTGACATTTGCGCACTGCAAAACAAAGAAGGTTTAGTTTGGACAGATTCTGTCTTCCTTTTGCCAGCGAGATCATATCTGACTCTTAGCTCCCAAACTGTGAAGATTTTGGATCGTTTTGACTGTAAGAATGGCACTTTATATTACAGCATAGTATTTCTAATCGGTCTATTGGGATTAGAGGGATATAATATACAAAACTGTAGTAGGTACACTATGCTTAGTGTAAAAATGTATAATTCTTCCCTATTAGTAAAAGGCGGAGGAGAAATGAATAGTCTCAAAGATTTTCTTCTGAGCTTGAAGGATTTTTATGGTAAGATTGTCTAAGCTTTCAAGTTAGTATGGTTTAGTTTTTTTCCTTCAGATGAGCCCCTCGTAAACTCGTTGTTAATAAAAGATATACTGATGCGAATATTCGGAAGCAGCAAATGGATAGAGGTTCATCACTCAGTTCATAAGACTGCAGAACGAAACATATAAGTAATAAAACTCCTGTTTTAGAAAAATAGTACAACAAAGCCAACGTGTTTCCGTATGCGTGTAGGACTGATTATTCGCAAAGATGAGGCAAAGAGTATGCTCTTCTTATGGGGGTAAAATGCCACTATTCTCGCCCCTTGTCAGCAAGTATTAAGCTGCATTTCTTTCCAAATGGCTGAATAAGAATTTCATCTGACACTAGATTTTCGTAGGAATTTTTTTAAATCCTTTTGACATAATTTTCTAAACTGAAGAAGAAATAATTATCTGTTCAAACATCTAATAATAATTTAAAGATAAATAATTGATTAAATATTTATCGTTATGCTTACATAAAATGCATCAGATTTCCTTATTTTTTGTTTAGAAGTTTCAAAACTTAATCAAAAACTATTTTGTGCCAATGTTATGCAAATGTTATGCATCAGCGTTATGAAAATTAAATGATATGAATTGATTTAGGAATCACGCAGTCCAGAAATAGTTATCACTATTTAGTTATTAATAATAGTTATTATATTTTTGATTTAAGTATTTTTATCTTAAATATAATATTTTATTTTGCAATACAAATATGGCTGCAATCTTAATAAATAAAACTATTATATCTTAAAATGAAATGATAAATTATTTCACTCTCTTAGGTGTTTTAATATTTCTTGTGAATAATGTACATGTACTTGTAGTCATATATAATAGGAAAAAATAGTATACGTCTATTCAACTGGTTGACAAAATGTCTCAACCGCATTAAAGCTAGTGCGTTTACACTCATTTTAAAAAGTAACATTTCCAAAAGAAGACATCCTTCATATATTATCATCATATTTTTATGTTAAAATAAGCCTTGTGTTATTGATACGTTGCAAATATTTTATTAATAGTAAATAATGGTATATAAATCAATAATATTTAAAGATTCTGAAACTATTCTTACTTTTATTTGGTGTAAAAGAACGCAAATATTTTGAAAATAAATTAATTTTAATATAACTGATGAATCATTTTTCTTAAAAGCAACAACAGCCAAAAAATTATGAACTACTTACATTCGACTTGAAGCTGAATTTCTGTTTGGATGGTAGACTTGGGCAGCGCTGGATTTGCAGATTTGCACACTAGCAACTTGCCGTTATTCTCAGAACTCGGTCTAAATTTCAAGATGCTGGTGGTAACATTGCTTTCTTCTTCTTCATCTTCCTCGGGTGGACTAATATTAATCTTCTGTCCATCCAGCCACCAAGTAGTTAACGCATTGGGTCTGGAACCTTTGGTTTCGCATATGATCTCTTGCTCCTCACCAGCCATCATTGGCAAATTGGGTCCAAGGATGTTGACTTCTAATGGCAACACTAGGGTTAAAGAAGTAGAGGCTATTTTCGGAAATTTTTGGGAAATGCACATATTAAAATTAATATTGGCAACTGTGCCAGTTGTGTAATCGAATAATATAAACAATGTAAACAATGTAAAATTAATTTAAGACTTTCAAACTACGTAATCGAATAGACTAAAGGAAAATGCGAATACCTGCAGTATATTAAAATATATGCGCCTTCTTCAAACACTGGAAATAATCAGGAAAACATTTAGAGGATGTGGGTTTACATGTTGTGTATATGAATTTTCATTATGATAAAATGGTACAGAAATTATCAATGATTACACATGTATAAATTTATAGTTCAAATTCCGAATTACTTACGTCATCAGCGTTATGCAAATTAAATGATATGACTTGATTTAGGAATCACGCAGTCCAGAAATAGTTATCACTATTTAGTTATTAATAATAATTATTATATTTTTCATTTAAGTATTTTTATATTAAAATGTAAGATTTATTTTAAATAAAGGATCTTAACATTTACAAAAAATATGTAAGCTGTAATTTAAATTAGTCCTATAATTTCTTATTATTAATTTAGATATTTCCGATCTATATTCTAAGTATAGTAACAACTAATTCTGCACTGAGTCATTTCTAGAACAATCCATACCATATGACTTGCATAGTTCTGATGACGTAGCTAATTCGGAAATTGAACTCAAAATTTCCAGAACATAAACTTTCTCTTTGAAGTTCCATGTTGTAATTGCATTATTGTGCGCTTTGCTTCTACCTCTGTTCTCACCAAGACGCTGCCTCACTGCTCTCTTCCTATCGCAACCTTGTTAAAATTTAAGCGTTCTTGAATAGGCACAATCTGAGTGTCAAGTGAATTGTGGTCGCAAATTTAAATTCAAACAAAGATGAATATTTAATCTGCCTCGGCTGAAAAGTTTGTTTTTTTATTACGGAATCAAAATTCAACATTCTGTGCTACCAATGCTTTTACATCATTGCACATAAGTATAATGCTTCATTACGCGCACGCACGCACACGCACGCACGCACACACACAACACACGCACGCACGCACACACACACTAAAAACTACAAAAACTAAATGTGAAATATATACAAAGGGGGGAAGAGGAATTCAGTCAAACCTGATATAACTTTATCAAAACGAGGTACATCAGACTCAACTAACCTCCCTCCCCTTTGAAAATCAATGCGTTTCGGTTCTCCAAAATCAGCAGATGAACTACTCCAAATTATTTAACCATAACAGCTCACCCGATATATTTTCTCAATA
>KK121262.1:111067-172731 GCA_000611955.2 Stegodyphus mimosarum | reverse complement strand
AATAGCTCAATCAAACGCTAAATTCCTGAGCTGATTTCTATCAACTATAATTTTGAAATTCTCTAAAACCTTCTTTCTACATAGAACTACAATTTTATTGTAGTTATTAAGAATATTTTTTTTAATATGGGAAATGATAAAAATTAAACTCACTTTTAACATGAGAGGATAAACATTGTTTCCTCCCCTAAAATGGAAATCGAATTTTCCTGGCACGCTTCTGGCAAGAGCTCCATTCTGTTTTCGCCAACCAGGCGAAGGGAATCATTTCGCGAATGAATAGCAGATCTTTATTCCTGCCACGCTTCCAACAAGAGCTCTCTGTGAAATGTAAAAGAGCTCTCCGTTTCCCTCCGTTTTCTGGAATTGGAGTAAATTCACTCAATAAAGTGAATTGGTACTTTGAAAAAATTTTAACAGTGGATTGTCCAATTCTTGAACATACACTGTGCAACGTTCCTTCTTCCATGAAGTGACATAGCAAAATTTTGTTTAATGATCTGAGATTTTGATTTTTGTTTAATGATCTGAGATCTGAGAATCTTAATCTTCATCCAAAGATTAAGTTGACATTAAACTGACGTTTAATTTAAAACTGCAACTGCTTCAAAAGTCAGCGTTATATAGCGTACAGATAAAACAGGATTTGAATATAAAGCTTAGGTGATGTTTGAGATGAAACATTATATAGCTTATAAAGAAGCATAGTCTTATCGGATAAAGGAAGAACTTGACTGGCAAATAAATGATTCCTATGCCAACATGTTCGCAAACACAGGATGTCCATCATCGGATAACAAAATCAAGTTGAAATATTATATAACGAATCAACGAGAAATAATTTATACCAATATAATTTTTAGTTCAAGGAATTTCATTTATTCTAATTTTTGGGACTGCCAATAGGAAACTCGTTTGTTTACGGATAAAATGGTGTTATGCAGAAAAAAATGCAATGTGCATTTCCTGGTTTTGGGAAGAGAAATCCTCGAAACAGTTGCGAGACGATTTCGACATGAATTTAACAAGCCTCCAGTAAAGGAACAACTCATTAAACCAATTAAATTAGAAAATAGTTGAAAGAGTTTCATAAAAATGTTTCTGCTACTCGAAGTCTGTTTGTCCTCAGTCCCTGTAAATCCATTCGCAGTGCCAACTTGAGAATAGAAATTCTCAGGTTCACTCTTCATAAAGTTATTCATGAACGGTTGAAGCTGACTGTGCATAAACTTCAGATGTTTCAACAAATCAAATCTAATCATCGTATCGTTCGTAAGGAATTTTCGGCAGCCAAACTTTGTTTCCAACAGGATGGGATTTCCAGTCAATGGGCTGCAAATGTACGTGATTTACTTGATGAAACAATCCCATACAGCTGGATCAGCAATTCGCTGAACAACTTCATGGCTATTTCCTTTCTGGAAGTCAAACCACTCAGCTTCTTTTTCTAGAGCTACCTAATGAATCGAGTTTATGCTGTAGACATTCGCAGCATCGAAGAATTAAAAAATCGAATTATAAAAGATACAGCTATTGTGACTCAATAAATGCTTAATAAAGACAAACTTGATATTTTCCGAGCAAATAATGATGCTCATGAGAAATGCATTAATATAAATTTCTTTGACGTGCTAAATGAAATTCAGTCAGTCTTTTTAACTATCTGTTACATATGTATTATTAAAAACATATCTTTATCCTTTGAATAAATTATGGATATTCAGTATATTACGGCTGCTGACTTTAAAAGGTCATGTGCATTTGGCAAATATAAAAAAGATTACAAAATATTGCCACAGAAAACCTGAAACTAACATTTTTGCTCACTGAGAATAATTTTATTTTAGACGCGTGCGCTATGTGAATCACCAGTACTTCCTTAGGAACTCAATAATAGCAATATACGATCGATGACTATGCCTTACAAGAATAAAATTTACCACGGAGGGTAAACAGAGCGGTTATATCATTTGAACAAATATTGGAAATATTGATCTCTATAATCACAGAGAGAGAGGAAACATAATTATACGTAAGTATATGAACGCCATGGAAATAATGATAGATAAGGACTGCAAAATTTCTGTAACGTAAATTAAGAACCAATAACTGGATGATGTTTCTCTTTCCCATACATTACCCTGTAATTAACTTGTCATGCTCAAGTGATTTCTATCATTTCGCGGAAATAAATAAACCAATTAAAAAAGTAAAATGAAGTAAATTAATGTTGGCTTTATAATTTCATTTATTTCCTGCGCTTACGCGATCGCTTCGATAAGAAATTACCTTATAACACGAATTCCCCCCTTTTTTTGTTTCGTCCAAAATCTAATCTTTTACATTTAAGCATCAATTTGCGTACATGTCATAATTCCAAATTTTGAAATAGTAGAAAATAAACAGCAAATACATAAAGTAAACAAATAGCTTGTGTTCCCTTTCATTAATTAACTAAATTGCTTTTTTCGATTTTTAAGTGAATTATTAAAATGTTGTACATTTTTTTATTTTTGGATAAGTTTTGGAATGAGTAATTAATTACATCTGCTGACGACATTTACGAGAAACATTCATTGAAACCTCTGGCAAACATGACTTCTTAGCCTATAAAATCATTACTCACATAAATGCCTTTCATATTTTGGCAATCAAAAATGTATTTCAAATTACTTCAGTTCCTTTATTACTAGATAATCATTATCGAATAATAGTTTTGAAAAGGATGAAAACAATAAATAAGAGACTATTCATTTTCTTCATTCTCTCAAAATCCGAAATATTTTTAATATTTTTAAAATTTATATTGTGCATTTTACTAAGCAAATGAAATTTCGCCAAAAGTACTTAGAAACATTTTACGTTTATATAAAATTAGCATAAGCAACTTACTGCTTCAAGTTCAAAATTTTATTTATTAAGTCGTTTGATATTATTCAATATTTACCGGCCCATCAGAGGCCGAGCGGTAAAATAGCTAAACACTGGTAGTTTCGTCCGAGATTCGAATTCCTGGAAACAGGCTGGCTGCGTAGGCGTTTCCGCGGTTTTATCCATATGTAATGTGTATGCGAGTCAGTTTTCCTTAAAACATCTTTCACTAAAGTATCCGTTTCCTTAGACTAATAGCCTTCAAACCCCCGTAATTAAATAAACCAAATGAAATCAATATTTAATGAATTCATAAGGCTTTTGTGCAAAATACTCCAGGTATCTCAAATTATTTTGGCTATTCTTTCATTTCTGTCCTCGATTCCTACCAAAATGTAGACTTGTTAAAATATAAATAAGTACTGAGTATTTACGGAATGACAGAGCTTATGGCAGAATAGATAGACTGCCAGGCCGCTTTGATTCCTGGTGGTTAATACTTAGTCTCTTTTCTTAAGATTCGGCAAGCCGCTTTTGCTTCACGAACACTCAAGCTAAGATTTAATATGGCGTGTTGAATTTGTGTTTCGGATTCCTTTTGAGTTTGAACATATGTTCTGAATTAGCGAAAAATAGGTGAACTTTGTTTATGTTATGTTTTTCAGTTTGTGCCAAACAAAAGTGAATTGACATGTCAATAAACAAATTTTATTTAAAATATTCGTTTTGTGCTGTAATCGCTTTAGTTAGAAGATAGATGGAACGATTTTCCGTCAGGGGGATCTCGAGGGCTCTTCTGAGGTGCTGTGGTACTTTAAAGTATTGAAGAACTATATAATTTGATATTAGAAATTACTAAAATATAAATCAAAACTTTTTTTTTCTGTTGCTCTGCAACGAATGTACTTTTGATTGTTAATTTATATTGTTCAGAAATTCTCTTTAACATCTGAAAGCTTTATATTCTAGTCAGTAAATACGTAGTAACGAAGAAGCCTTTCTCTCCTTTAAAAAAAGCAACGAAATTTATTTTAATTATGAGAAAAATGTAAGCAATAAAAAAAAGTTCCACTTCAGGTTAGATCAGCGAATACGTTTTTTGTATCATTACCAGATTTCAATTTGTGAATCTTCTATAATTTAACTATTCATTGTAGTGAAACTGCTCGCTAAAATTGATGTGAACGAGTCTCAGATGCATTATTTATGCCTGTTTTAGAATTCTGGAATGTTTGCAATTTTCGGAATGTGCACTATGTCCTTAAAATATTTTCCCCAAATAATAATCATGGAATATACTGCCTAAGCGCAGAGATGAGCAGGAGAGTGGATATCTTCCCATACTTTGGGAAGGTTCATGCCAAACAATCTCTTATAAGCTTAACACAATGATAAGAGGTCCATATTCTTGCTAAATTATACATGAATGCAAATGAAAAATTTCATAAGCAACAAAATTATAATTACACGCAAATAAATTTATGACCGAAAGAAAATAGAATGCTCAGTATGAAAGAAAACAAAACAATTTTCATAAAAATATCTGCAATCTTTATGTTCATATTATTTATATTTTTATAATGTTAATTATTTAAATGAATCAAGGATTTCGGGAATGAGCGATTGATTTCACGAATTATTGCCAATAGAAGCGAAACAGAAAAATATAAAACCAAAAATCCTTTTGAATACTCCTTTTGGTAGATTTTGCCAAAAATGTAAATGCAAAAAGCCCTTTTTTAACTGGTCATCAAATAAGGTCCGTGGATGTGAAGAGTAAAAGGAATGGCTATTTATTAAGAACTATTGCTTCTACTGTGAAACCCCCAAAATATTGATGTTCTAGATAAAACTGATTAAGCTATATGACTTATTCTGGTGGTTAGCGTAAAATATCGTTGGAATGGTTTTGGCACAATACTTCGTTCAGCAGACATTGTTTTCACAATTTCGTGACGTCGGTTCCGGCCAGCCGAAAGAAGAGGCACTCTCACGGAGATAGTCTCTCTATCTGTATATCATCTGACACCATAGAATTTCATCTCATGTGGACATTAGAAATCAGCTGTAGGAACTGCACTGAAGGAGTTTTTTCAGTGAAGAAGAATATAATGCCACGCATCTTAGGATGAGTGAAGCAGTCCATAATTCATTGATGCAACACTGCTTGCGCTTGGATATTATAAGATAAATCCTGCACGGACAGAAACCAGTAGTTACATATCCATGATATATATTTTCATTTATTTTCCAGCTGGAAGTGACATCATGAGAATTTGAAGTCTTGTTATCTCCTAAATGTAGCGTTGTACCAAAAGAGGCGTTTTGCTTCTTTTGACTTCCTGAATACGTCCTGTAATATTATGGCACATTTCTCAAGACAACCTGCTTTAATGTTAAAAGAAAGATCACTCTGGTCATATAATAAATGTAATAACAGCCTCCAGCTTGCTGTAAATTTATTTAAATTATGTTAGATACTACGGAGTTCGAAAAACAGCATCGTTTAATGATTTCTCCAAAGAACGAATAAAATATGAATGCGCATTTGCTGCTTTACTGATCCGCTTAAAATTTTCAATGCTAAACTTTTGAACAGTAATAACCCGCTTTAGTCGTTAATATTAAGATATCAGTTCTAATTCACTTGCTAAGATATCAGTTCTAATCTATGTGCTTTCTAGAAATCAATACTTACGTAAATCTTTAGCAATATTACGAGAATCTACATTTTTACAGCGTACACGTTATTTGTGAAATCTTGCATAAGAATAGCAAATGACACAAGTTAGAAAATAATATGAAAAATTTATCAAAAATATTTTAAACAGTATATAAGGTATTTCCCCCGCTTTCTTCGCACGCCTTCGTGGTGTAGTGGTCAGCACGCTCGACGCGTATTCGAGAGGTCCGTGGTTCGAGTCCCAGTGGAGGCGTTCTTCATTTTTCATCTCTTCTGCTTCCAAATAAGTGCCTAATGTATCTACAGATATACCAGGTTTTGTCAGTATTTCGCTAAGAAGGTTTCTAAATAAATAGTGAATTTCATTTAAGTTTTAATGCTGCTATAGTTTGATTAATAATTTAAAACACACTTTCAAGTTTTAGCTAGATGAAATCTTTTGAATCTCAAAGTAAATTAATCACACTCTTCTTAGCACCGCTTTTTTAATATTATAATTTTTTAGGGATTATCATTTGATATCATATAACTATAAATATATTCAGTACGCCGTAATTTTTGTTCACATTACTTTGTTTTGTTACAGCTAACTGTGTGTTTTTAATATTTCACATTAGAAATTAAAAAGATTAATTAGAACCTTTATCAGAAAAAGAAGGTTCAGTTTTAATGTTAGGAAATCTGAAATTTCTTTAATATTTTCAATTACTAACAACTTCTCTTATCTGCTCTGGTCTAAGCCACTACGCGTTTAACAGTTCAGTAGTTTTCTTCGAAACGTAATTAAAAATATAGTTGCAGGAAATCGATTACAGAAAAGAAACGTGTTAAAAATGGCATATTTTCAAACTTTCTTTTAACAACAGTATAATTTTAATGTTCTTTATTGTGTTAGGAAATATTTACTTTGCATATTTTATGAATACGAAAAAGGTAAGTGCAAACTTTTATTAGCATAAATTTTAAAGATTTTAAAACCAATCATTGTTTCGATTAATTTTCAGTTTTGTGGTATGAGGTTGACTTTGGCGATTGTTAGCGATGTGTGTACATAATTTGGCAATACGTTTTTCTCTCTCAATATTAAAGCATGTTATTATATTTTATTAATTTTAGCCCGTATAATTTTTCCAGCTAAATATTTCGCCCCTAAACTCCAATTTCGTAGGCTTAATTGAAGACTAAGTCTTACTGCGTGCTTATACGCAAAATCATATTAACGGAATAAGCAATAAAATGAACAAATAATGTAAGTTATTTAAAATTTATGCGCATAATTAAATAAAAAAAAAGGAAAATTGATTATTAGCATGTTTTGGAAATATATTTAAAGAATACGTCTATTCTACAGATTTATATAATATCTGCTCACTGCAGACTGAATGCATTATTTGTATAAGCAACTTAAGAAGTATATCGCGAACTATGAGAATAAATTCTTCAATTGCAGGTCTGAGACTATATTAACAGAAGATGATACATGAGTAAGTGCCAGAAGAACGATAATTTTTTCCATTACTTGTTTAAAATTTCACAGTTAAAAAAAAGAATAAAGAAATAACTTATAGAGAACGTTTCTACTATTATGAAAATAAAAGCTTACAAACACATAGAAAAGATACGTGTTAAAACTCAGGAACTCAGGAAGAATGCAAATCAGTAGCAGCCTTTTAAATGATTTGGTTCCCTCGAAAATGGAAGAAAAACATGGTAGTTTTTATGACCTTCTCTATGCATATATATTAATTCAAATCAGTTACTTATATGAAATTCTTTACATGCTAAGACCAGTGCATGCTGCCATAAAAGCGTAATCTCCCAACATGGGTTGGTTCCCTCCAAAATGGGAGAAAAATATGGAAGTTTTCATGACTTTTTCATTGTGTAATGTTAATTCAAGTCAGTTTCTTTTAGGAAGTTCTTTACATGCGAGGACTAGTGCATGCTGCCATAAATGCATAACCAACCTATATGCAAAGGAAACTTAAAAGTTCGTTTTAAATATTTTTAGGTAGATCATTTTCTAATCTATGCCATCTGGGATAAGGTTTGCGGCGGTTGGGCAACTGATAATGCATATTATAACGGGAACTAATCTAATGGTTCCAGGTTTAGTACCACCGTTCATAAATGTGTTCTAAAAGCTGGTATAGGTATTAGTTGAGCGAGACCCAGAAATATTGGCCGTGCAGGTGTAATCTCGCAACATTAGTTGTTCAGCTCCGCCTGAATTTTGACGGAGACTGCTAAGAGACGGACTCCATCAAAATTCAAACAGATATTTACACGGACGGATATTTGACGGACCAAAAATGATGATTTGTTGTTTGACAAATTCAAACGGATATTTGACGGACCTCATCAAACTTATCCACGTCCGTGGGACTGTCTAAGAGTGTCCCAACCCTCTTTTCTTACCACTAAATTCCCCACTAAACACTTGTATTTTGAATGCCTCCATGTCTAATAGACACAATACATTCACGGTTATCTTTGGTGCTATTTTCCTCCATCTCCTAGTGAGTAGGATAGCAATTGTATAGAAAAACTGTTACTCACAGATCTGTTGATTATTCAGGACATTGCGAGCTAAGCCTTGATTTATTAGTTAGAGCCCCAAAACTGCACCACAGTACAATGCACTAATAACTCTGAAGTCAATATGTCGATATTATTCTCAGCGCGAAGCGATGGATGTTCTCTGAGTAGCGATAGTTAAAGTACAGTAAAATTCAGCTACGATATTTTAAAATAGGTAATGAAATATTCTGGAGTAGATAACACATTGATGACTCCATACAATGGAAGGTAAGAAATAGAATGGAATGTAATATAATTCAAAGTAACAGCGCTTACGCCATACAGTGGAAAGTAAGAAAACTCTTCACTGCGCACTCCTTGAAAATTGGCATGTATGAAAAGTTAGTTCAGTTGTTGGATTAACACGTTCCGGATACTGTAATGATGAGGATAGCTTTATTGTTGGTACTTTTTAATTAAAAATATAAAGTCTACTTTCCAAAATAGGAGAAAAATGGGCCACATCCTCCTTTCAGTGTTAATAATCAGTGTTAAATCAGTGTTAAAAATAAATACAAAAGTAGTTTTAAGCATATTTTATTCCGAAATTTTACGTATCTAGTAATAATATCTGTCTCTTAAAATTTAGTTATAACAACTTGAAAAATCTATGTAATTTAAAAACAAAAACACAACTCTGTATTTCACAAAACTATTATAAGAATCAAATCCAATATGTAGTCCATTTTAGAGTTCAAAAGTTTCCAAAAATTTTCTGGCATGGATTTAATACTTAATTTATTTTACATAATACGCTTCAGATATCTGGAAATAATTCTCGATATATTTCACTAAACTTTAATTAATTCAGCATCCCAAACAGTTATTTTTAGTTACATCTTTTTTTTTAAATATGTAATGATATTGTCACATGAGAAATGTTTTAAGTTATATTATATCAATTTTTATTCAAATAAAATCATTTGAGGACTTTTCTCACTAAATCAATAAATAAAATTCTTTAAATAATATATAACTCTGAAAGTTTTTTCCATGCTTTCTGTATTACGCAGTCTCATGTATAATGTATAACACAAAAAGCGATAAGAAATTGGAAACTGAAAAGTCGAAGAAGGTTGCTTGAAAAGAATTTCTCATTTCTTTTTTTTCCTATTTACCTGCGCCAGGAAACGGCAAAGATGGGGCTCCAAGTAATATGAAATCACCTTCCTCTTTCTCACATTCTCAGTCAGCAATATGGGGATGGATAACCTTACAGGTGATATATATGGAAAGAAAATCCTTCTGTTTACATCCAGTTTTCTGAAAGGCTTGTTTAGTGACATACCGTCTTAGCGTGCAATATTTATTTTTGCCTTTTCTGAAATAAATGGTAAAGTATTTACGACGAAGTTAGCAAACAAACCTTTCTTTGAAATATAGTCAACCAAAGAAAAGAATATTAACGGTAGGCATGCAGGACATATTACATTTTTTGGGGACGGATAATATACTTTGTGTTTTCTGGAAACACACAGAAATGATACTTTGTAGTCATCTTACTTTTACGCATGTCTCCTAAATAACGCAACGATAGAAAAATTTGATTTTTATTTATCTTTATTTAGAGCGATAACCAATGTACAAGATAGTAGAAAATTTCGAAGACACTGCAGAAATGTTCTTGGAAGAGAAATGGAAGTTTCATTAAATTTCGAAGGAAAATTTAACCGAAAATGGACGCTAGAAACAAATAGACATTTTAGAACAAATGTAGGGCCAAACTCGAGTTAAACACACAATGATGATTTCATCCAAATGAAAGTAAAATCAAATAAAACTGATTGTGAAAGCACCAATTGGTTAATTCTTGTCCAAAATAATGAGAGAAGGAGGAATTTGCAAAAAAAATCAAGTACCTAGTTACTTATGTATTAAAGATCTCGAATTTGAAGTTGTTAGAGATTTCAAATATTGCCAGATTTCTCAAGAATGTCCGATTTCGAAATACACTCTTAGACAAAAAAAAAAAAAACAAAAAAAAAAAACGCACCAAGAAGGAGTTATCCGAATGGGACGAAAATCGGTTCGGTAGAAGTGATGTACATGTACAGAAAAACAAATGATTACAGTTTGAGAAAAATTGGATGATTTATTAAAGTGATAGAACTTCACAAAGTGAATAAGTCAGTAACGCGTGTGTCTACCTCTGGCTCTTATGCAAGCAGTTATTCGGCTTGGCATCGATTGATAGAGGTTGCGGATGTCCTCCTGAGGTATAACGTGCCAAATTTTGTCCAGTTGGCGCGTTAGATCGTCATCATCCCGAGCTGGTTGGAGGGTCCTGCCCATAATGCTCCCCACGTGCTCAACAGGAGAGAAATCCGGCGACCTTGCTGGCCAACGTAATGTTCGACAAGCAATAAGGCAAGCAGTAGAAACATGTGCAGTGTAGAGGCGGGCATTATCTTGCTGAAATGTAAGCCAATGGTGGCGTGACATGAAGGAAAACACAACGGGCCTTAGAACTTCGTCGACGTACCGCTGTGCTGTAAGTTTGCGACGGATGACAATCAGAAGGGTCCTACTATGAAATGAAATGGCACCTCAGACCATCACTCGTGGTTGTCGGCCTGTCTGCCGGAAGACAGTCTCGTTGGCACCACACCGCTGTTCGGGGCGTCTCCAGACTCGCCTTCGCTGGTCACCGGGGCTCAGTTCGAAGCGGGACTCATCACTGAAGACTATTCTACGCCAGTCAAAGACATTCCAGTGCGAATGGCCCCAATACCACTGCAAACGGGCTTGACGTTGTACAGAGGTCAATGGTAGTCGGCGCAAAGGGCGCCGTGACCTCAGAACCCCTTTCTGTGAGCCGTCTATGAATGGTCCTTGCGGTCACTGAATCACTAGTATCATGTACAATCGATGATAATGATGCATCTGGGGCTGTGAGTGCCGCTCTGACGATTGCTCGGTCTTCACGTTCTGTCGTTTCTGTAGGCCTACCGCTCTCTAAGCAATTTAAAACGAAAAATGAAAGGTAGATTTAAAGTATTCTTCTGCAAGTGAAAGTGAAATTTTACGTGCAGTATGGCTAGAAAAAAATCAGGCTGCCTTTACATGCTTTAGAATGTTTGGGCAAGTTTGGGTTAGTTTGTCGCCCAAGAGTTTGGACCTGAGACAAAGGTTGTGTCACGAGCCTCCCAACGACACCTACAGCTGTAGGAAATGTTGGTAGTGTCAGCCAAGGAAATCAACGGTGATTGATGGCCGATATATAGCCCTCTAGGCGAAAAGAGATAGAAACCAGATAACGCACGACACTACTCAGCAGTAACCGGACTCACACTAACTGGAGGACATATGTTCCGGTTTACTGTGGCTACACGCCTTCATAAAGATAGCATATTCGCCGACGTCCTGAACGCTACATACCATTGAGAGTAACCCACCGTTTATTGTGGCTTAGAGAACACAAACTGGACACCTCATCAATCATGTTACGTTTATAGAGAAGATATAGTAACAGTGCGGTGATGTAGAAACAAGACTGTATCAAAGGGCGATGAGAGCCGTTTGAGTCTGGCAAAGGATTCTTGGCACCAGTTGATATGGATAAAGCTAGAACCACGTTTTCTTTTCACCAAGATCAAGTAAAGTAACCATTAGGGTAGTCCTGGCGTGCTTATATGGGGAGGCATAATGATGAATGGATGGGTGGGGCTCCACATTTTGACAGAGGCTCACTTATCGGAGATCGTTTCTGCTATGAAGTTATCCTCCGTCACATACGTCTTTTCTGGGATGCCTTTGGTCTCGACTTTGTTCTGATGGATGACAATGGACGGAAACATAGGATTTTTGCTATTTAGGAAATCTAAAAAATGAAGATATCCATAGAATAGATTGACCAGCGTGTTTTCTTGGTTTATATCCCATTGAACATGTGTGGGATACTTAGGGAGATGCCTGATGTTACAATGTTACTCTCTTGAGAACACCAGACAGCTGAAACAGAACAACTTTTACCCCAAAACTGTTAGGTAATCTGGTGTTGACTATCAACAGAGGGTGCAATGTCATCTTATAGATAGGGGGGATTATACCCCGTAATAAAGCTCTTTGGTTTATTGTTCTGACTCTTGTCCAGACAGTTTTTTGTACCAATGCCATTCCATCAATAAAACCTCTTTCTGTTCATTCGGTACTATGTGCATCATATTCATTTTTTCTTACTGTGCTTTCCTCATTATTTTAGTACTACATTGTGCCTCTGTAGTATGAATTTAATGTACCTCATCATTTTATATATTCCATATTGTTTTTTGTGGAGTTATAGCCCAAAACAGGGAAGTTTTTAAAGTTTCGCGCACTAATGTATGAACAAAACGTGCTCCATAATCAAAACTGAGAAATAATGCTTTGAATTCCCAATTTGTTTCTATGCACGGTGTGATAACTTTACCAGATGGTGAAAAGAGCATAAGAAAATTTTGTGATTCGCCTATATATTGGAAATTGTTTTAAATGCATACGTACAGCCACTCGTGGTAATCTAATATCGTAAATAAGAATGTTTAAATAAGCAATTCCTTTTAAAATGAAAACTTTAAGTAGGATTTTAAATAGCGGAGAAACATTGAGTTTTAAACGCTGTCCTGAAGAAGAAAACATCGAGTATTGAAAAATTTACCATTATTCATTACATTGCAAGCCGAAGAGTGATTTGTAGTAGGGAAATGAATTACAACATTTGTCTGTCTACTAAAAAGGCAAAATAATGCAACTAATAACGATTTAATTTTTTGATGCAATTTATGTTTTTCTGCAACATATTTTATGGCTGAATTGTCATTTGGTTGTAATCGGCAGATTTAGTTTTTTGTCAAGCACCTTTATCTTATTTGGTTTTTTGTTTGCTGATACACCAGCATTACCTTTACTCTATAGTTATATAAATTTACTCAAAGAACATAAAAATGATTTATGCGCAGAACATTACAGAAAAAATTATTTATTAGATAAAAATAGTACTTTAGGAATAGTCAGGAAAATTTTGAAAAAAATTCTGAATTCTTAAAGTTGCTTGTTACTTAAAGATCGGTGAGGCTTTCCTAGTTGCTAGATCGGGCTACCTTAATTTAATTTTTAGCATTGCTTATTACAGTAGACACGCAAGTGGTCGAGCGGTAAAGTCGCTGATCACCGGTAGTTTGGTCCCAGTTTCAAATCTTGTGAACAAGCTGGGTGCATGGGAGTATTCGGTGCATTGAATGCATAGGAGTATTTTCGCTACGTATAACGTGTAAAAGAACCCATTTCGCTTATAAAAGTCCTCCACGAAGACATCAATTCTCATATGCAGATAGCACTCCAGTGCTTCGTCAGCTGTAAAACGCTTTGATGCACTCAAGTCTATGCCATATATAATGTTTCCTTTTAATTCTTACACCTAACTCTTAGAAAAATTGAAATATATATATATAAAAAACATGGACCCATATGCTAAGGAATGTACAATAGCATTTTTATTAAATATCCTAATATTTCAAATATACTGGTTTGAATTTATGAAAGCAGATAAAATATCTTTATATTTTACAGCTATTTTATCTTATATGTCAAATATGGAAAGATACAATAGATGACACCCTGCATCCATTGCACTCTTCGGGAATATTTTTCTTGCTATAGTAGCAGCACTTTTCGTTTGTTTTTTATTTCGGTCAAAATACGTGAGAAATCGAGCATCTTTTGAAAGAATAGCCAACGCAAACATCTGGGGACCTCGGTAGAAAAATGAAGTCTCGGCTTGTTTGAAGTTTTTCGTGTTTCAAGTTTATACAAACTTTAGATGCCACCAATCTTTTCCACCGTCACTCGCTATTTTATTTATTATTTTTTACGTCGAAGCAGGTTTCTCTTTTGAGAGTAGGCTAAAGCAATGCAATGAGCTTGCCTGCGATAACTGAAGGTGAAATAAAAACCAGAATCGAGATAAACAGTATTAACCTTAATTTTTATAAAATATTATAGTAGGAAATAAAATAGGATAGCGTGCTAGTTGTCTGTTCTTTTTTTTTAAATAAGAATAAAATTTCATAAAATAAAGTAAAATAAAAAACTTTCAGATTTTATATGACGCCCAAAGGGGCGTTTTTTAACGTTTTGTTTGTTACATTCATTTATTAAATAACACGTTCTTCGCACTTAAACCATAAAATTCAGTTCAACAGCAATATCGCAAAATAATTCTATAAGGAGTATATCTTTAGAATTTGCAATAATACACAGTCTCGCACGCTGGAGATAAAACATTTTTTGTCTTACTGTGTTGCCATTGCTCGCTTTTAAATCTTTGAGTTTCTTAATCAAAAACTCATAATAAAACTTGCTTTACAAAATATGAAATAGATAATAAAACAAATTCCATATTCCAAATTTGGGCTTTCAGGTGCCCATATTCGGGTGGAGACGTACGTTATAAAAAATTGATGGTTCTAGATATCGTTGTTTTGTCACAATGCGAGAAACATACATTTCATGCAGATTCTTCATTATTTAATTTCTTTACATATAATGCAGGGCTCTAAAATTTGGTGACAACAATTTAAAAGTGATTCGTCATTCATAGTGAATCAACGCAAAATGCCAATGCGGAATTAATAGCCCTTCTGGGCTATTAAAAAGCCTAATAAATTAAGATTATTGGTCAAATTAAGATTATTGGTTATCCTTTGGTCTAATAAAAAGGTTAAAATAAAAAATATTGCAGATGAATAAATGTTGAAAATGAAATTAAGATTTTCAGTACTTTTGATCACTGAAAAGATAAATTTAACTTACAATGTATTTTTTTCATTTACAGGTTTATTTCTTTGCAGATGAGACTTACAGATATTGAAGGAAAAAAACAGAGTTACTTCACTGCTAAGGTCTCTAATTTTGTATCCGAGCTTTTCAAAGGCTACGCTAATCTAATGTATTCAGGCCGCATGTGGATTGACAATTTTATGTCCTGCCGAAATGAAATTTATTTGCAGTTATTACACACAAAGTTTGAATCAGCCGCGCTAAATTAACGCTAGAATTATAGCAACGGTCATTTTGACCGTACATCCATTCTTAATTGGAGATAAGGTTGTCAATTCTTTGTTTATAACCTTGATATTTTTTTACTTTTCCTAAAAACTTACGAATATTACATGATTTTTTTGTCCATTTTTAGTAATTATTTTCGCCAATATTATTGTTTATACCTAGAATTATCAGTCAGGCTATCGGTCATTTTGACCGTATCAGAAAATTATATTTTTCTGGTTATTTTTATGACTTTTTTAGCTGTTTCCGGTTTGCTGATAGATAAACAAATGTGTTTTGGGTACGGAAGGTTGCATATTTCACAGAAGTGAGTGGGGAGGGGGAATAAAAACACTTGCTTGTCATTTTTTCGCGCCTCGTGTCTGTGTATTTCCCTTGCATTAGAAACATTATTTTTCAGTAGACTCAAATGCACTTTACTTCATTTGGATAGTGTTGTTTTTCTGCCCTGTTTATCATGTCTCACAGTAGCGTTCGTAGAAAATATCTAACGAAGGTAGAGATTCTGAAAGTTTTTACAAATCTTTCTAATGACAATTCTGCTTCAGAAACTGAACCTGATGAAGAATTTCATACTGAAACTACATCCAGTTTATCAGACGAGAACTTGATTGTTCCTACTGAAACAAGGGAATCCCATTCGTCTGATGGAGAATCTGTTTATGATGCAGAAAAAGAAAGTAAAAATTTAGATCAAGAAAATATTACATTGGCATATACTAATATAGTTTGCGGAAGTGAAATCAACGACAGTAGTCGCGTTCGAGAAAGTAGTGAAAGGCAAAAATACGGAATTCGAGAAAGAAGATGATGTATCCAAAGTAAGGAAATTCAAAACGATGAAGAACGAGAGACGATGAGCCAGCTTCATACGCAGAGACAAATAATTGATGGTAACTCAAGTAGTGCATTAAGATTGTTTATTAACGAAAAAATATTGCATCACATTCAGCAGTGCACTGAAGAAGAGGCACAAAAGAAATCCCAAAATACAAATTAGAGATGCCACTCAATGAATTAGATGACTTTCATTTAATTTTTGCATGTTCGTGAAGCTTGGCTGCAAGAGGTCTTTCTATTTTGTGTTTATGGTCAGAATCTTAGGACCTGGCATTTTTCACTAAGGCAAAAATTAAGTAACTCAATGGGTAGGGAAAGATTTCTGGAAATTACGAAATATTTCTGCTTCGACAAGAAATCGACTAGATCCCAAAGACTGCAATCTGATCCCAGTGCTCTTGTTTCGAATATTTGGAATGCGTTTACAGAAAACTGCTTCAAATATTATAAACCGGGCAAAAATATAACAGTTGAATGAACAATTATTTCCCATGAAGACGCGACGAAGATTTATTTAGTATATGCCTGAAAAGCCGGGCCAATTCGACATCATGTTTTGGCTTGCTAATGATGTGCAGTCAAAATATTTACTGAACGGGTTTCTTTATTTGGAAAAAGAGGAAACAATACAAGCTGGAGAAACAGTAGGTGAACATGCAGCTTTTCGCTTAATGGCACCTGTCTACAATACTGGAAGAAGCTGGCAACGGACAATTTTTTTTTACTTCGCTGAAATAGTAAAAGAAATGAGGAGTTCAGGTGTAAGCTGCGTTGGCACAATATCATTCAAAAAGAGAAGTACCTTAGTCTTTCAAAAATACGAGGGATGAGCTCTATTCTAGTAAGATTGCTGAGAATGACAATATAACGCCTACGTCACATTAAGGGAAAAAAAGAACGTCTTGCTCCTGAGTACCATGCACCGAACACCGGAAATCGCATCTGATGAAACAAAGACACCGGAAGTAATGAATTTTTACAGTTCGAAAAAATACGGTGTTGATGTTTTGAACCAGATGACTAGAAAGTACCCAGTGAAGTCCTCATCCAGACGTTGGCCAGTTCAAGAATTTTTTTTTTATGTTCTTGATTTGGACGCGATAAATGCATGGGTAATTCACAAGGTAATAACATCGCGACAGAACATCAGCTGTCGTGATTTTATTTTGAACGCGGTTGAGCAGCTTCGAAAGATGTACATTTCATTCAAAATTCACAAACATTCTGTATTATAACGAAAAGAGAAGTAATATTTGCGTCAAAACTTCCCGTAAGCTTAAACAATGCCAAGTAAATGCATGCAAAGGCAACAAAACTTTGAGTATTTGTGAATAATATAAAAAATTTATTTATGGAACCTGTACAGGTAAAGATAAAAAAAAAATAGCAATCTATGTGCACTGCTAAACCGATAATGTAAGTACTAATACATATAATTTTAACACATTTATTTCATACTGAAAATTTTTTGAGGGAATTTGTTAAATGATAAGGAGTTTAAAAATATCTAGAATGATTTTTTTTCTCTTTCAGCTCTTTGTTACATTAAATTATCTCTTAGTTGCGTGTATTTCTCAATGTATTTTATTTACTTATTAAACAAGCAAAATGCGTCTTTATGAGCATAAACGTTTTGACAAGCTTAATGACTCATGTGTACGTCACGTCACTGTCTATCTAAATGCCTGGAAAAATTATTGCACCTTAAATTCGGTTAATTTTTGGACATTCTGAAACTTTTCTCGAATCCACAAAACAACGTAAACACCTCCATTGTTTTCATTTAGTTGTGACTGCAGCGTCATTTTACTCCCATGCCAGAAATTCGTAGATATAATCTTTTTCTCTAAATAGTTCTCTAGGCAGGTTGTGACAATAAATTCAAATATTTCTGTCATTAATCGCAAGGAAATCTGCTGTAACGGCAAGACAGCGAAAATTATTTAAGTTGTTTGCAAGAGAGAAGTCAGTTGCCTGTATTATTAAAAGGTTGTCAAATATTCCGAATACCTAAGCTGGTGAGCAATAACTGTCAATTCGAAGATCTAAAGAAATTGTTTATAAAGGTTGCTAGATCTGCTGCTTCAAATAAAGAGATGATCATTGTTTCATAGCAGTATTTTTGAAAAACAAATACAGTAAATTAACATCAGCCATTTTCAATATAGTTAGGGATATTAAATAGGAATTAATTATGTGCACATTTTTTTAACCTACTTTTTACAAAAAATATTATTTCTCAATATAAACTTGAGAAGTGGTTTAAAAATTACTTTCCATTGTATTAGTAATTGAACAATCGTTTTTTTCTCTCTGAAAAATAAATTTGCAGAAATATAAATGCAGTTACAGTTAATGGTAATGCTACATTTTTAAGTGTCTTGTATATTCAATAACTATAACCGTTATATGATATCATATTATTAAAATGACTTCTTGACGTTAATTTTTAAATCTTAATTTTAAAAAAATGTATTCTATTTTATTATTCGAATTAAAATTCTGAATTTATAATAAAAAAGTCTCTTTCATTATATAATCTCTCCCTATATTTAATTACGATTCTTTCGCGCTCTATATAGAAACCCGACGTTTTGTTTTCAAGTCATCTTGAATCTTGATATTGAGAAAATGCTTATCAGTGATAATGGTTATCAATGGACAGTTGTTGCTTTCACTGAATCATTGAACATTGTTAAAGAAGACTGCACATAGTATTCTGCAGTAGGTGTTCCTTGTGAAAGCTGAACAATACAGTTTGGAAGAACGGAAAGTAGAATATGAATTTCTACAGACGTGCGTTGGATGAAAACACAGTAAAACTATGCGACATCATGTTCTTCACACTAATGCAGCAACAATTCCTTGTAGACTTTAGCGATCAAATGTTTTCCACGATATTGCGACAACTTCGTGCAGCCTATTTAATGCTACTGAATTTTTTTGTGGGAAAATGCTTGAAATATAACCTTTACAAGCATATGGCTTGTTCTTTAAAAGATTCAGAAAGCATTAGAAATAACAAATTAATGATACTATGATAGCAAACCCTCCGTTTTTTCTATCCGAATTTCTTTTCTACAGTGCCAAAGAACCTTCGCTAAAGAAACTATATAGAGATCGGATTGATTGTTATTTGCTCTCTTTTCCTCCTCGCTTCACCTTCGAGGGTGTTATGCGGAAGCGAGAATGAGATCTGCAGGACAAGTCTAATTTTTATTCTCGTACTTCATCATGAAATGTTTCTTTCGTGCCTGTGATAGTACATGATAATACTGTTAAAATAGCCAGATATTTCTCTTCTTCATCTGCTCCAGTGGTTTTCTGCTACCATGCCCGACAATATTAATTAGCGCAAGTTGCGATGTTTCTAGATTTTCTTTCGATCAGAATTTTCCTGCGAGGGCCATGAAGCATGTCAGCGGATATTTCATCGTGCTTCTTCAAGCGACCTTATACTTCATAGCTACAAGGGAATGAATAATCTGTGAAAAATAGCCGGATATTTTTCGCTCTCATCTTCTGGATCATTTTTACCTTATATGTATAGATCGTGGATGAATCCGCGAAAGCGATTGAGAGTGAAGTTAAGATTACTTGTATCCCAATATTTGTCAATAATTGTGCTGAAGTTCTAGGATTGAAATAAAACTGTTTTTTCACAGGTAAAATTTGTATTGAGCGTATTTCGGTACTAACGTGGGTAAGTCCATTTCATTTGACTTAATCTTAGGTTATTATGTAAGTCACACTACAACATTATATTCATATTCTAACATACTGGATTATTGCTGACACAACGCTAGTAGTATTACTTCAATATTCTTCCTTTTGTTTTATTACTGGCCATTAATTTGTTTTTCTTGACATTTTAACAGAATTCCAGAATGAATTCTTATATTGTAATACATAAAACTGTTCGTATTTCAACAGTTGTTTTATTGTGCAACTATTGCTACATTTGCAGGAACATCTGTTAAATAATCCACTGTGAATAACCGGTTAACTTCGACTTCAATCTTGTTTGGTAGAACACTCCTTCCAAAACGCATTGTAAAAAATTCATTTCAACAATCTGTTTGCGAGTAATTCTAAAGCGCTTGAAATAAGTCAGATAGCGGATTACATTAAAATCCTTCTATAGAAAAAATCTGTTGAAAATCTGATGCAGTTCTGCTGCTCCCGTTCTACTGATGCAATTAACGAAATTTAATTTGCTTTATTCGTGTCTCGAAAGACCGACTTAGGGCACATATTAGATTTATATATTTACATAATTTTTCTGACACAGGTGTTTTGGGGGAAAATCAAACTTTTTTCTGAAATCAAATTTTTTTTTTGTTCTACGAGTTCGATTCTATAACTCAAATTATGCCTAAATATACAATTTGGTGTGAAACTAACCGAGAAATTTGAAAATGTAGCTTGCGCACTGTTTCAGTTTGCGCCAGGAACAACTGATTTGGCAAAATCTTAATTTATTGTAACCTATTTTCCTTTCCATTTCATTGCGCACAGCGGAAAAAAGGGTGCATTGTTCATTTTTTCAAATAATTTTAATAATGCCCGTAAAACAAATTTGGCGTTATTCATCGCTTATGAAAAATAAGCCAAATTTCAAAAGACATCAATATATAAATTCAGCTATATCCTGGGAAACATTTCAGTTCTTTATTCAAAGAACTGAAATGTTTTGCAGGTATGCCTAGAAGTATATCTACCTTAAGATGATTTTATAATTCAAAAGGTTTTCTCAAAAATTTATAAAAATTACTGAAAAATAGAAATTTAAAAAATAAATCAGAATGTATCTGCAGATTTCATTTGCATTAAACCTAAATTTCGAGTTGTGAAAGAAGGAATCAAGTAATTATAGTAAAAAAAAATATACTAATAAATATTTACCAAATTCAATTAACACTGAGGAACTAATTTTTTAAAAACTAATTTTGCAATTTCTACAGAACTTAATAGTTTGAGACGTAAAATCGAACTATGGAAAACAAATCAGTACATCATTTCGGATATGTCCGATTTTGTGTCAAAATACCTATATTTGAATAACACTGTTTATCTCTTCTCTTACATATAATAAAACAAAGAGTCTGTGCGTGTGTGTGTCTTTCGTTCGTGTTGCGAATAAGCTAATAGACCCAGGGCCACGAAATTTATTATATAGGTGTATTTACACAAGAGCCAGTGCATCTCGAAGCGAGTTTTTCGAAATTCGAATTCGAATTTTTTTTTATTTTATGTTTTGTGACCAAATCGCGTCATTTTGAGACATAATGGGCTACAGGAAAGCGAGATTTCACTCTATACATTTCATTTTTACATCGTCGGGAAGCGTAGACACTTAGCTATTTTACGAACTTAAAATAAATTTCGTATTTCAATAAATCGATTAAATACGAGTTTATTTAGAAAGGTGAGCTTAACACCTTTTCAGCGGAATTTTTTTAAAAAAAACTTATTTTAAAAAATGTGCTGTTTATTTTCCTTTGATTTTTGGACACGTTGAACTTTAATCCTTTCGACTACTTTAAAAAAAGGAATTCTGGAAAAATAATAATATTTTGTATTTTTTTAAAATTTTCTAAATGAAGCTTCCGAATACACTTCTCATATCTCAGATATTTTAAAATGTAGTTTTAGCAACAATTTTCCTTTCCTATTGTTGTTGATAGATTTTTGATAAAATTGCATCATTTTGAATAGTTTTATTCTTTTAAAAATTTCGGTTTGGCAACACTTTTTCATCGTATTTCTTATGTTACTGTGTTTAAGAGACTGAAAAGTTTAAGAAATTAAAATGTTGTTTCTTTTTGCAACGTTAAATTGTTTAATTACTTTATTAGGATAATTAATATTTGTATCAAGGGATATAGCTTATTTCATTGTAATATTATGTTTTAATTATATATAATTTTAATTTAAAAAATTTTTGCATGATATTTTTTAATCTGTTTAAGTTCTTAATCTGTTTACACCTTTTGAGTTCTTAAGATTTTGCAAAGGGAAGTTGGGTAATTTATTTATTAGGATAATTAATATTTGTATTAAGGGATATTGCTTATTTCGTTGTATGCTTTTTATATATAATGCATTTTTAACTGAATTTTTTTTTACGTTGTTGTTTGTTTCTTTTTCGATAAAATTGTTCTGCAGGGTAAAATTCTGTGCAGTTTTCAAATTTAATATTTGGTGTTCTCTTTAGGTATTTTTCTGGTACACTTAAAAGCCAGACGAAGGCTGGCCGCGCAGCGGCTAGTAAATCTAATATAAATCCTAAGTCGTGCTTTCCAAGCATAAAAACGCACATTAAATTTCGTCAATCGGCACAGCAGAATGTAGATAGATCAGGAGATGTAGAACTGTCACCCTTTTTTCTGTGCAGAATGTACAAGTAGCTTACTAATTAAAGGTCTAGCCTTTATTGGGGTTTCCTTTTGTGAAATTACCAAAATTCTGATTTCGGGATCTATCCGAAAGATTATTCCTGAGAAATTTAAACTGAAGTATAAAAGTTTCAAAATTTAAAAGGTTCGATTAATAAATTGGTATTAATGTTAAGCAGAAAATACCAAGAATCTTCTCATTTCAGTGAGCAATAGTTTTACTTTCACAGATGTGTGCCTTAAATAAAACAGAAACTACTCGTCGAAGCAACAACTTTAACGCAGAAAATTACAGATCAGGGAAATAAAACATAGAAAATACCTTTGTAAACAAGTCACATAGCTTTTAAATTCTACTTGAACTTTTCAAGTCAAATGGGAATGGACAAGAGAACGGAGTTGCATGTAGAATGGAGCTCAAGGATGTGGCAAACATCTCAATGTATCAGGCATTCCAGTGAATAACACTTGGTTTGCTGTTTTTATAAAAGCTATAATATCTCAAATCGAGAATTTGCATTAAGTATCGATTTCAGTAACGCGTGAACAATTCAAACAAAGCATATTTAAATTGCAAATGAAGGCGCATTGGTTTTAGCTTTTATTTGGAGAAGGAAAAGAAGGATTTTCAAAGTTCTTTTCTAGAAATGCACAGTTTTTCATGCGTAATATTTATATAACAATAAATAATCTGAGTTAAGAATGTCTTGTTTCCTTTTTGAGCATTGTTGGCGTATATTTATCAGCTGAATCTCTCGTTTTTGGTACAAAGACTCAAACACGAATTTTAAAATGTGCTATGAAAGATAACAAAATATACTCTAAATTGCATAATTCAGTTTTATTCGAAATGATGGAGTCGATTTAAGTAATACTATTTTTGGAATATACTAACACAGAGTGTAGTACGCTATTAAATGTGCGAAAATTATTTTAAGATTTTCCTGGAAGCACATTATGTAAGTTCTTTTAGTTATGCGAACAATGTCCGTGCAAAGTAATCCAATTCTTGCCGTATATTGTTCAGCAGAAATAATGCAGTTTTGGAGATGATATACGCGTATGTACAAAATGTGGCTCAGCAGAATATCCTAAAGAAATCTTTAATGGAAAGACTCAAATGACATTTGACCCGATGATTTTAGATGTAGTACAATTCCAGTGCTACTTGTCTAATAACCAAAAGGAATATTTTGTTACAAAATTGGGAATCTACATCAATATCTCTTTAATCAGGAACTAATCTAGAAAAAGCATATTGAGACGTCTATATCATGAGCGCAAAAAGGCAAAAATCATGTACTATTTTTTCATATTATAAAGATAATTTAAGAAATGCTTTTACTGATAGACAATTTATGATCACAATCAAATCGTTAATTTATTTAAATCAAATAGATTTCAATCTTTTTCGAATATTTTGTAAGCGTAAAGACTACGAGCCGCAGAAATTACTGAAAACTATACGTCTCAAAATTACATTTAATAGTAGAAGCATTATTGGAAAATGTCAGCAAAGTCATTTTTGATAAATATAATTCAGAATCAAAGAATATCACTAAATAAAACCAGAAAAGATATCGTTTCAAAACTATTTCCAGTTGCTAAGAATTATTCAGAGTCGAAAGCTTAATGACTCTGAAATTAAACAAAACTGAATATAATTTTCAAGAAGGCAATGCATCTTCGAAATTGTGAGAAACACAATTAAGATTCGGAGATCACTTCATTATTACTTTAACATTCAAATTTAATTAATGTCCCTCTCTAGACTGTAGCGTGGTCAGTTGAGTACTAGCTGGAAACCAAAGGTTTGGATTTGATTCCTGTATAATACTTAATGTGCTGCATGTGCGTGCTCTTTCCCCTTTGATATCGGGAACCCTTTGAGATGCGCCTACGTAAGTGCTCTCGATGAAGAAACGGCTAAGTGAAAGACAGCTTCGCCTATTTCCAACGAATACTCAAACAAATGGCCAGGCATTTTGCTGTGAGAGTGGTGAAGAATTTTAATCTTAATCTAAAGACCAAAAGTTTCTTTTTGCTTTTCATGTATATCGAATTAATAGTAATACGCCGTCCACAAGTACAGAATTATATTCCTCATAAAACTAGATCAATCATTTTAAACATTCTTGCGCTTCTACCCTGAATTTTGATTTACTTCTAAATTCTTGAAAACCTAGTTCACAAATAGTCAGATTTGCAAAACATTTCCATAACTAAATGATATATCCCGAAGAATTAAAAGCATTATGCAATTAAAATTACAGTAAAAGTTTAAGTAATTGAAATTCTGCTTAACACAAACAAGAATATAACCACTCAACTCAAGCTTCTGTTTACTTCAACTTTCTTTCGCTATACTGTTCTGCGGAGAAAAGAACTTATTTTGGGATAGAAGCAATGATCGTCATATTTTTTTTTAATCGATGGTGGGCTCTCAGCCGCCTTCGGCTTGGCCACTACTAAGGCCAGAAGTGGTGGTCACTTTATTATGGAGGCACTTAATAGGTGGGCCACCTTTGCCTCTTATGAAGAGATGGACAATTACAACCATGCCTTCTCCGGGATTCAAACCCGGGCCCTTTGGCATTGCGACTGGCTCCCCTAACTACTATACAGTCTGGACGGCGCATGAACGTAACATATTAATTGTAAAAATAATTCCTTTTAGGATATGAGCTGTAAGATCTGTGCCTAGTCGTAAAATATGAGTTGTAGAATCTCTGTGTATGAAATTAATTTCGTGTATACTTTTCACTGATGGCACAATTTTCCTGCTTGCAAGTGCTGGGGTCAAAACTTGAAAAGAAAAGTACTCAATATTTTAAATGCTGCGGATATATAAAATGCATATATGGGCTATATATTGCAAATAAACTGCAGTACATAATTTCGTTTACCAATACTGCAATATTTGTATATTTTGGGAACAATTTCGACAAGGAATAAAAAACAAAAGTTAGGGAATAAACATTCCTGGCAACAGGCCATTACTTGAAATGAGAAATATCGTCTGCTGTTATTAAATTTATTCTTCTTTCAAAGCGTCGCATTCAAACAAGTTGTGAATTGAAGGATATGTTATTTACGCTTTCCCGAAGAGAAATATTCCTATTCCATAATTCAAAAACGTTGGAAAATGTTTAGTGTCAGTGCAAAATAAGCAACATCTTTAATCGGAAAGGTTAAAAACTATCAATCATTACTTTTACATGAAAAGGAGAATCCAAATGAATATTCGAGAAAGGTACGTACTGTTTCTAAATTTTCTAAAGTTTAATCATTGTTGACAAAACAAAGATTGATGTTGAAATCAATTCCAGCGTACTTAAAAATACATTTGTAGCAACAATAAAGAAAACAGTCAACCAAAATTTACAACTTACAAAACTAAAAAAAATACTTGCTTTGTCAGCTTTTCCGAGGCATGTGCGACAACGCAGACCAATCTGTAGAACGCTATATGAAAACAATTTATGAGGAGATAAATGGAAGTGTGATGTGTTCTTTGATAAAGCAGGAGATGTACTTAAATGACTGCAACAAAAAAAGTCTATCAACCTTACGTATTATGAAAAGCAAGTTTTACGTCCTACATTTTCAGAAGAAATTTCATTCCTTTATTGAAATGGCTTTCAAAGAGTGAAACTTCGTCAAGACAAAGAAACAACTGATACTTCAAAAAATACCACTGTATTTCTTGAATAAAAAATGAAGACTGATACAGGTATTGCATATATAACTTTTCAACCTATTCTTATGAAATTCTCTGACGTTTCCCTATGGATTATTGTGGCTTTGATCGCTTGAAAGGGGCTCTTTCTGAGAGCAAATCTACTACGATTGATGGACTTTGGAAAATAATGTAAGTCAAAACACCTGAAAATTTTACAGAAAAGCTATTCTCTCATGCAAATGATGATGTAGACTTACAGTCCCAAAAAAGGGCTATCAGATCAAACATTCAAAAAAGTACTATTTACATTAGTTAAATGGGTCCGAAATCGTTCTAAAATTGTGTGAAAATCCTTTATACTTCGCATACCCTGCTTTGAAAATTTCAAAACTAACTTAATTTTGACTCAGAAAAATAAAATTTAAATGTAAAAAATTATTTTTTTATCCGTAAGTGTCCATTCCCCTCTTTAAACAGTCAAATCTGCTTACTTTTACGCAGTTCTTAATGTTATATGATACCATACATATAACATTAAACATTAAACTTTTTAAGGTTGCCTGTTGTATTTATTTGTGTGTGTTCCTGCTATAGTCGGTTTTTCTTTAGCATTAAAGGTACTACTGGAGGAGGTGAGGACAGCACTGATGTTAGATTCTTTAAACGAGACTTAAGTGACGTCAATACACTAACTGAGTGGTGAGTGCAGAAAATCGAACACTACAGAATTAGACAATAAAACATTTGTTAACATAAATGAAAAACGGGGGAAAACGTAGACAATGACGACTATGTCTGCACAAAAATTAGCAGTTTAAACAGCTTTGAAAAGTCATTGGATTGGTGGAAAAATGGTCACGTTATAGTATGGAAGTTTATATCAATATTTAATCGCAGCCTTAAATTGGGTGCAGTTAGTTGAAATGTATAAAAAGAAAAGTAAAAAAAGAAACAGCTACAGACGTAGGTTTTGCAAATTTTGGAGCATAAAAAATTAATTTCGGAAAGAAAAGCATTTTCAAAAATTGTTCCTAATAAAGACAACTGAATTTGTTAATGACATTTTATTTATTAAAATACAGAGGGAAAAGTTTTAGAACTATATATCGTTTTTTTTTTTGCATGTACTTATTTATTCAGTTCGTGCGGTTACAGATATTACGAGATATTGGATAATTGCATTATGCGGGCATACTTTAATGACTGAAACTAGCATCGAAGTTTTACCAGAGAAAGAAGTGTTCTTTCAAATGGCTTGATCGCGTTCTCTTCGGTTAAATGGGATTCAGCTTTACGTTCTATCTTTTACTAAAAACTGAAATTCTCTGAAGATTTGGGGTAACATAATTCCTTAGATTTATTTCAAATATCGCTTAATTAACCTACATATGGTAAAAAGAATTAGATGATTTCTAAATGGATTTATAAAAAGAAGATCGCGTAGGAAATAGTGTTTCTCCTTGAACTTTCTCTTGGCGATGAGAAGAATGCTAGAGGAAATGGACAACAGTCGGAATGGCTTCATTAATCAGCTATATTTAATTTGGATCAAGCCCAAGCAAAACGCAGCACAGTTATTCTTTTCTAGTAAACAGCTGAAATTACATTTTAACAGATTTGAATACAATTTGGTTACTATAATGGGAAGAATTTTTGCTGAAGTGTTCATTGACTAGCTTTTAGGAAATACTCTACCAAGCTTTGTGTATAAGGAGATTGAGCAGAACGAAAACATAATTTATAACACACAATTTCAATTATTTGGACTCGGATATTACAAAAGGATGGTTTTAAAATAAACTGTAGAATATTAATATGAAAAACCCAGGTTTTGTCAGTAATTAGACAGATATTTGCAAGTAACAAATTCAGATATTTTAAGAAATAAGAAAGGATAGATTTCATGAAATCAGAGAAGAATGATATTATTAAAAGACAGTTTTAAAATTTTGCTAATTCTTTGTATTAATAGAACACATTCAAAATCAGCTAGGTGAAAAACTTTTTTATTATAAGCGAAAAATTCTATATAATTACTTTTTGGCATGCTTCCCTTTGGGAACAACCACATTTGGCATGCTAGTTCTTAAACTGATTATTTGCATTAAACATTTATAAAACTAATGTCTATAATATCATTAAGCGTTTAAAATAAAATTTATTTTCAATTTTTAATTTCAGCGGCTTTTCCAGATTAGATCAGGAACTGTTGAAGCAATCGGAAATTCCTCAACGATTTATTCTGCTGAAACGAACTATTAAAATTAATGAAACGCTTTTGTTAAGAATTTTTGTATATATCTAAATAATTTTACTGATATTATATTTAAAATTGTAGCACCTTTTGTATAACGCAACATCAAAATCTGAAATTCAAAGCTTTCCCGGAAAAATAATACTACAAGGCAAACATTGAAGTAAATGGCTATCTCGGTAAATTTGCAAGACGCCACCAAGTTGTAAGCCGACTATTTTTTTGTCGCCAAAGGTCGCCAAATTTGGCGACATTTCGGTCCGCTTCCGTATAATTAATTGACGATGTAACTGAATGACTGTAAATGATCCTTACATGTAACTGTAGCCGCATCCGGTCCTTATGCGCACTCGTTCATGCCTTGCAGTATTTTCGTGAAATGGAAGATACTAGAGACATCTCGACGGCCAAGGGAAAACTATATAAGACCGAAGAGAGCATCAACTGTTAGTTATTAGTTTAGAGCTGTTTTCGGAATATTGAGATCCCCTTGACTGAGAAGAGCTGTAAAAGTATTTTTGTGAAAAATTTCAGAATTGCAAAATATTTTTTTGGGGAAAATAAATTTTGTTAAGCTACCATCAGTTCTGTGTGCATTCAATCCATTACGAATTTGTATGCAAGCAACAGTATTGTACTTTATTTGCATGGAATTAGAATAGCATTTGAAATGCGTAGGATATTAAGTAAAATATGAAACATGGTTTCACAGAGCGTTTTCTTGTTGATAAACTGAATTCCTTCGAAATACTTCACATTCGCCAAGGTTTACCTTCTTTATTTTTTGATATTTGATATTAATTCTAATTCAGTTTTCCCCAAAGCATTTAGAAATCTATGATATCTTAACATTTTCGCGTTGCATTACTGTTTTACTCGCCAGATTCTGCTGCGGTCGTTTTCTGTTTGTATTGCTCATTAATGTTCCTATAAATTTATAATTTGTTTTGCCCTTTAATAAGGAAGTCTTATGTCGGATGGCTGTAAAAATGGGTCGAGCTTTATTAAAATCTATTCGAATCTTAGGTTGCTCTTTTGCTTAATTTTAATTTTTGAATTCCTTTGGGAAAAATTACACACAGAGAAAGAGAGGTCTATATATAAGTGAATAATAATATACAAAGAAAAAAAGTTAAAAACCTCAGGATTTAAAAAATAGGTTAATCGATATTTTTCCTTTTCAAATTATTCTTGTTCACTTCTACATATTTTATGTAACAGCAGAAAATTTTTCTGATAATTTTTATGGAGTTTAATCAATTTAAAATTGGCAGTTTGCTAAATTCATTCCTTAACACATTTTAAGCATTGTTACTGTAACGGCGAATATATATTTTTTCATTTCAAAACTCTTGTGTTACAGATTTTAAGAACTAACTCTTCTAATTTTTATTTTTTATTTGATACTTTCTAGATCAAGTTTTCATTTATTTTTTTTTTTATTTTTGCATATATATTGGATTACTTCTATTTTAATACACGTTTCTGAACTCGGTCCATTCAAACTGAAAAAAATATTAGATTTTTGAGATTTGGGCCTGCTTATGATTAATGTTATTATTTTTTAACCTGAACTCTATGTTTTTAAATTTTGTGACTTGCATACAGTTTTGTTTTTTCGAAATTTTGGATTAAAACGTTTACATTTGATTTTGTTTTTGCAAGTATCCGATTACTATTTTTTGCAAGATGTTAGTCTCGAACAAAATATTTTTTAAATTTTGTCTATAATTTCGTAGGTTTTTTGAACTAGTCTATGTTTAGGATTCCGTAATTTTGCAATTTCTTGTTCTGCTTATTTTGGCCTGTATGGGTTGAACTGAAAAAGACAGAAATTACTTTGATTGCATTTCAAGGATTATTTTTAAATTTTAAACTTTAATTTTTTTCTCTGTTGATTCCGAAAAAGGCAGTTTTATTTACTTAATTTTTTTACAAACCAACCCCTTGACAGAAAGATGTAAATTTCGCCTTCCATTTTTAGTTTTGGGATATTTTGCCCTACCCCTTTTTCTTACATGCTTCTGATTTTTCGTTTTTGCATGTGGTTTATTCCGAATTGAATATGTGATGAATTTTAACGTAATGTTTCTTATATTGTTGCGTGAATGCGGGTTTGTAACAGACTGAATGCACATGTCCGATAAAAGGTTAATAAAATTTATTGTTATCAGGAGAAAAATAACAAAACGCTAGAATATTCTTCGTAGATATTCATACAATATCACAATATCGCGCATTATAATCAGTAGCTATCCTTTAAACTAATTAAAAAAGTTAGAATACAATGCAATGCAAAGACAAAGCTAATCCGATCTCAAGGCGAATTCATTGCAGTCAACAGCAACAGCTCATTCAACAACAAAAACTCAATTGAGATGTTTCTCTCCAGCTTTAAAAAGCTGGAGATCACGAAAAAGGTCTGGTAATTTTTGGTTTCGCGAGATTTCTGGAAAGCGCATTTATTCAATTTAAGTATAAATTACATGAAATCTACTTATTAAAGGTTAAATGCGCGGTCTCCTACATTTTTACTTTTCTCTTGAAATATGCACAGGGATATAAAACAATTTTAATTATAATTCTTACAAAAATAGCTAACTAAATACAAAATCCACAACAATATTTTATTTATTCAAATTACGGTAACCTTGCTGCGCAAAGTTTCCACCGGCTAATACCCTTACTATCATAAGTAAAGGAAAAATCACAAAAATAGCGATAACTCCCTCAAAAATACGCCAAACCATGTACAATTTGAATATGTTCCGAAGTAAGTGTAGCTGAGTTAAACTACAGTATCTATAAGGATAAATTAGTGGCTCTGCATTCGGAATACTTCATCTGCGAGGAGTATAAAAGTCCATGTTTGAGAGCAAGCCCAGATATTTCGCTGTAGTAGTAACATCAGAAATCTGAGATAGCTAATTCGTAACAATGACCTTCAAGCATCATTTGCCCGCAGAACTACGATGGAGAGCCATCGGGAGACTAGAGGCAGGACAAAGTCAAACAGAAGTGGCCAGATGGCTAAATATGAATCCTTCTGTGGCTCATAGACTTTGGAGGCAATTTCAAACCACACATTCGGCATCTAGGAGGTTCAGCCAAGGACGGCCAGCTGCTATGACGAGCGCCAATGACCGATATTTGACATTATGTGCATGCAGGAATAGAACCGCTACTCCGACTCTTCTTAGATCCTCCCTTGCTGCAGCCACCGGAAGGTTGGTGTATCCTCCCTTGCTGCAGCCACCGGAAGGTTGGTGTCAACGTCAACTGTGCGTAGAAGGCCTCATGAAGGTGTCTGTAGGCGAGGCGACCAGCCATTTGCGTGCCGCTCACGTCACGCCATTGGAGGGACCTTTTGCAGTGGGCACGACAACATGTCCACTGGACGCCTGATCAATGGAGAGCTGTTCTCTTTACGGATGAGTCCAAGTTTAGTCTAGAAAGCGATAGTAGGCGTTATTTGATATGGAGAGGACCTGGAACCCGTTATCATCCGTCAAACATCCGTGAAAGAGATGCATACGGAAGAGGCGGTGTTTGTGTTTGGGGTGGGCGCACAGACCTCCACGTCTTTCCAAGGGGAACCGTGAATGCTCAAGTTTATAGCGATGACATCCCTGATGCTTATATGCGTCCATATGCCAGGGCAATAGGTGATGCTTTCTTGTTGCAGGACGACAACGCAAGACCACACAGGGCTCGCATCGTAGATGATTATCTTAAACAGGAAACAATTATGCGTATGGAGTGGCCAGTTCGATACCCGAACTTGAATTCTATCGAGCATGTTTGGGATGCTTTAGGGAGACGTCTAGCTACTCTCATTCCGCCCCCTCAGACCCTTGCCACGCTTGCAACTGCTTTGCAAGAGGAATGGCTCTCGCTTCCTATGGAACTGATAGACCGCGTAATTGAAAGCATTCCATATTGAATGTATTTTTCCTATAGCAAACTGATACCTTCGATTTGTTCATGCTATACATGTGCTAATTTCTGTGCTACCATAATTATCTGGTAATTTCTTTTTATGTTATTTGATACCTTACTATGTGTTGTATATTGTGGGTAAGTTTCATAAAATTCTACATGTAACTTTTTCAGTAATCGTGATTTTTGTAATTTTTCCTTAATTTATGATAACCAGTATATATCAAAATGAAGGATTGAGGTGCTACATTGCGTGCATTTCGCTTTAAATTTGTAGACGTTTAGGAATAAAAACGCAAATGTCTCCAAACTATCTCCGCCAGCTATATCTATGACAATTCCAGTGCGAAGATACCTCATATTCCATTTGAAATAATGGTACCATATTTCTTTAAACTCTGACGTAAATCATACATAGTTTTATTCCAAGCTATTTCTGCCTCTATACTGCTCAAAAATACAATAAAAGCAATAAAAGCAATCTTCGAAAACAGCAATTTGTTAGAGAAAACTTTCTCTCGGGAGACACATGGCAGATGAGAATGGATAACACTTGACTATCTGATCAATAAACGTGTGAATAGAGATAAATTCCTAGAAGAAAAGACTAAGAATAAGTTTCCCCCACAGAAATACACTATTGATCATAAGTTACCCATCCTCTTCTTCATTCTTAAAAACACTCAAATATTATCAAATTATGTGAATTACAGAATAATATAATGTAATGTCGTTAAATGTCAGCGGTATGCAGAATTAAATTAAACGATCCTATCCAAAGCAGTTTCAGAATGATTCTATACTCATCATATTTGCATGTAAAACCTATGTAATGGCATCAAGTTTAGAAGCAGGAAACATGAAAAATCAGCTGTGCAGGGAATCCAGCCACAGATCTATTGATTACTAAATTAACGTTTTAACTGCTAATACCACGAGAGCGAAAAAGAGGCAATATGGTAATAACTACTTACATTACTGGATGTCCTACTTACATTACTGGACTACATTACTACTTACATTACTGGAAGTACAGTCGACTAATTTTAGACGATGGGGAATAGGTCTAAAAGATTTTGAGTCCGGATGACGGGATGGAAATTATTAGATTTCTCGAGGCCAGGAAATATGAAAAACCAGCTGTGCTCTATCGTGTATTTGAGCCATGGATCTCCCAACTTCTTGCTGAAAGTGTGAAACACTTACGTCATGACAGGATGCACGAAGCGCATGTTATATTTTCTGACAAGTTTATATTTTTTATTACTCTCAGATTTGTTATGCCTTTTTATAGCAAAACGTAGTTTTATTTTTGCCAGATTTATCGTGTTATCTTAGCAAGCAAATTCGTATAATAATACACATTCATAGTGTTATTGGCTAGCTTTTTTCATTCCACTATCTTTGGGTTGGCTTTATCAGCTTTCTATAAGGAAACATAGCATTATTGTTGTTAATTTCATCGCCCTTTCTTATCTAACAGTCGGAAATAATGAAAGGATTCACCGTATTACTGAGACTTTCCTTTCAGTTTTTGTTATGCTGGCCAAATCGTATAATTTTATTAAAATAATAGATATGATTATTTTTCTGGCTTCCTTGTACGTATAAATGTTACGATTTCTCTATCCATTCTATAATCGATAAAGTTTACTGTTTCCTTTTTCTGCCATGTACATGGTCATTAAGGTAGCAAAGAAATTAGTATATTGTTGCTTGAGGAAAATAAGTTTGTGCAATTTACTAGTAAATAAATGGAGAGGTTGAGCCTGAATATCAAATGAGTAACGAGGGGAAAAAATCACTTTGTCTGCGATTTTGTTGAATAGAAATTCAACTTTGTTGGCCAAATTAGACCGAGTTTCAATGAAACTACAGTCAGCGAAATTTTTTAATTTTTTGATTACGTATGCTTATTTTCATGCTGAACTTTTTCAGTTGTTTCCTTACTTTAAGTAACTTCAAAAACATTTCACATGCATAATGGGCTAAGAAATTCACTCAGGAGGCATATATTTTAGCCTGTGTTTGCTCTCCACACCCGCTTCGTCTAATCCTTTGTCTTTTGATTTAAAACCAGGCAAGCATTTTCCTCTATTTTGCTCATATATTGACAAGCCTCAATTATTTATTCTTCATAATATTAAATATTTAGAGGCAGTTATAAAATATTAATATCCCTAATTTAAGTATAATTTTAGAAAATGAATTTTAAAGTAAAACAAATTTTATATATTAAATTTAAGAAATATATGAAAATAAGATAAGAAAATAAGAAAAAAAAGTTTGAAAAAATGATAAAGATTGAAAATAATATTCCGAGATTACTGAAATTCATGAAACAGATATTTTCAACAAGAGACAAAGTTTGATAACAGAACTTTGAAAACTTAAATAATAAATCCAGTACGCATCACTCAGTATTTATCAGAAGGTAGCGTATGATTATTATTAAGCCTAATTCTGCTGCAATAATAAGGAGAAACTTCAAAGCACTTGAAAATTGCCAAGATGGTGATAGAAAAATTGCAGAGACGTTAGGTATTTTAGAAACAAGAGCGATGAAAAATGAGCAATGCCATAGCCGAGACACGAAACACGGACCTCTCGAACACGCGCAGAGTGTGCCGACCACTACACCACGAAAGCATGCTAAGGAGGTGGGGAGAAATATCTTATACCTACTATAAGAGCAGTTTTGTTTGGCAATATGATACGACTAACTCGATGGAAGAAACCCAGCAGTTTCCTATTCGCGAAAGCGTGATGTATTATTACTGGTGGTTTACCGTTGACCTTACCAATAGTAAAATATATAGTAGAAATGCTATCTCTGCTAATTTTGTGATATATACACCCTAAGCCCCTGAGGCTTAACTTGCATTAGATTCTATGAAACCGTTAGGGCAATAGTATGAGAGAAGCTATTGAGCTAGTACAGAATGGTACTATATATCATAAATGAGAAGCAGCCGTGTTTGTGAAAGACTATGATTGGAGAATCTTAGGGCGACCGATCGTAGATGATGTCTAATCAAACATACTTGTCAAATGCCTGGAGACAAACCAGAGTTAGACAAAGTATTATTGCATGTGGACGTTCCTCGTTGCGTGACGTTAGGAACATATTTCTTTTCCTTAATATACAATAAGGTCAAGGTCTCATTACAAAATCATTGTCTGCTTTCGCCTTTTTAAGTAGCAAATTGAAACGACGTCGGTACGTTTACCCATAACATGCCAAAATATTATGACGTCCTTGCCTTTAACAGTCCTCGCCTTCAAAAGAAAGGTTCCCTTCCTTAATAGAAATGACTAAGATTTCTGAAATGCATCGTTTCAAAGCAAATGAAAATCATGTGATTGCCATGCAATGTAAATATTAAATATATTTACATAAAACTAATAATGAAAATAAAATTACTTATGGCATAGTTTTTAGACCAAAATATCTAGTAACCAGTAATAATAAATCGGTATTATGGCCCTCTAAGGAGTAATGAAATAGAAGGAGAATAGGAGTTCGCCTTTGACGTACATTAAATTCTATGAAAGCATGAAAAAAATTATTATTCTATAAAACTCTGTTCACCTAACGTACAGTTTTCGTTCTGGGCCGGGCAGTGTACTGAGTAAACCCAGACTTTTTGTCTCCACATTTTAACACGGATGCCTGTTTTGCAGTTCTGCTTCTCTGGCTTCTGTCACGAATTGCTGAGATTTTTTTAAAATGTATCGACCTTTTGCAACATAAAGTGAGAAACACTGTGAACGGAATTTCATAAAAGTTACTGAATCACCATCTGCATAGGAAGTATGAATCTAAAACGTTTGGTGAAACATAATTCACATTTTGCATGTAGAAACATTCATAAGTTTCATTTCGTGAAATTTTGTTACTTAGGCTGATTTATTATATTTTGATATAATAAAGCTATTGTGTTTTTGATATAATTAACTTCTTTTTTATACTTTAAGGAATGTAGAATATTTTTTCTGTAATACTACAAAAGTTGAGTTACTTAAGCTAATGATTCTATCAATAGAAGAAGAAATCGAAGCTGATCCTGTGTGGTAGGAGGTATGGCGCGGTCCACCCTCCTAGCAAGACCAAGCTCGTTTTATGCCTTTTATAATACTGTGTGGTATATTCAGGTAATGAAAAAACAAAATGAACTAATGCAAGTTCTTGCAAATTAATTCATTTTTAAATGCAAGAAAAGTGTATGTTCACGGGTTTGAAGTAAAATTAATCCTATATTAGATTCTCATACTTCCCTACAGCTGTTAGAAATGCTAAGCAAATGTACAGAAAAGCAACTAGAGAAAAAACTTCTTTCGTATAATAGCGAACTTCAGATAAAAAATATTCCCCCTCTTCTGAAAAAAAAAAGAAAATTAATACCTCTAAAGTCTTACAAAGCCTAGACTGAAGATGAAAAAATTAAAGCACATTCCCAGAACAGACGATAATATCATCATTACAATAAATTTTACCTTAGTGCCAAATGAGACGGACTATGTTTAGAGTTATTAATGAAATTGAAACAGGGATATTAAAAGTTGTAATATACCGACAGCGAAAATGCAGTGTTAAATTCCCAAATGTCTACCAATTTATTGACTTTGAACCATTGTTTCCCAAATCGGACATTTTTTTTAAAGTTTTTAAACTTGCTTGTGGCAGTTAAAAGCAAAATACTGTAAGACTGATTACGTCCATGGCTGAAATTTTACATTAGAAATTAAGAAACAGCTTTTGAAAATCTTCCTAAATTTAACATTCATGATTCTTTCTATATGTTTAAACATTCTGCAATTTATAAAGAAATTGAAACCGTATTAAAAGTTTTATACATAATATAAAATAAATAACATATACATTTCGGTGTACAGTACACGTGAATTTGTTATCATAATCATAGCAATTAAAATAAGTTATTATATTAATAATTTAGCATACTAATAAAAACGATTATTTCCTTTCCTCACAAGAATGTCAGGAGATGTTTAGAAACGCCGAATTACATGGGTCATAATCTTTTGCTGTTGACTTCTGAGGAAGGTTTAGTTAGTATATATTATACAGTTAGGAAAGTTTGTTAGTATACATTGAGGAAGGTTTAGTTAGTATACATTATACAGTTAGAAAAGTTTGTTAGTATACACTGAGGAAGGTTTAGTTAGTACACATTAGCATACATTGTGGAAACTCCGATGACTGATGGGAAATCTCCGATGGCGCCATTAGAGGTGGCGCTGTGACAGACAGCTACGACACCATCGCTGTTCCAGACAGTTGGCAGAGAGATGAAAGGATATTACCGGAATGGTACTATATTGAGACTTTGAGACTTTCATCGTTGAGCAGCTAATGTTTTATTGTAAAGATAGCTGTTATTAATAATTTTATAATGATGCAGTTATTGGCATAAATCTTCAAGTGTTTTGTAAATATCGTCAATAAAGTGTTCGTGTCTAAAGGATTGAAGCTGATGATTCAAGACAACGCCGGCGATTCAGAACCAGACCAATCAGGTAAACATTCATTTATTTATTAAATTGCGAGTTACTAATTTCCTGATAGGACAAAGCCATTTGCTATATTATAATTAGTTTAAGATATAAAGATTTATTTTATCTGGCGCCTTTAACGTGACGCCCGTTCCTAGAAAATATTTGATTTATTATTAAATAGAAGATAAGAAAGAAGCAATAAAAATGTCACTCGACGTAACTGAAATCGAAAAATTAAGAAAAAAACGAACAGTTACAAGAAGTTCTATTACGAGACTGATTAATAAAATAAACAACACTTTAAATGATGCGAATAGTACTATAACTTTAAATTGGTTAGAAGAACAGAAAGCACAGTTAATTGATAAAGAAACAAAACTTACAGTACTTGACGAAAAAATAGAAAACGAAATAACTGATTTAGGGAAATTAGAAGAAGAAGTTGAAGCTAATCAAGAATATCGGGAGAATATAATTTCAATTCAAACAAAAATAAATTGTTTCATAAGAGATTTGCTAAAAACAAAGGATAGTACTAATACTGAACAACGAGAATATTCACATCACGGAGAATTGAATCAGCGGAGATCCTCAAATGCAACTATACACGCTACACCAGAAAACAGAATTCCTGTTAAATTGCCAAAAATAAACATCGAAAAATTTGATGGCAATTCGGAAAACTGGCAAGAATTCTGGAGTCAGTTTAAATCAGCGATTCACGAAAGCGAAAGCTTAAACAAAATTCAGAAATTCACCTATCTAAAGAGTTTACTGAAAGATACGGCTCAAATTGCTATACAGGGACTGTCAATTTCGGAACAGAATTATGATACTGCCGTTACAATTTTAGAAGATAGATTTGGTAGAAAAGAACTTTTGATCCGATCCCATATAAACAAGTTTTTAAATTTATCTCCTGTGCGAAATGTTTCGAATCTCAGAGATCTGCGTCATCTGTACGACACTTGTGAAATCCAAATTCGCAGTTTAAAATCTTTGGGTATTGAACTGGAAAGTTATGGCAATTTATTATTTCCCATAATAACTAGACTAATTCCGGATTCTATAATGTTAAATTATAATAGGGATTATAAAGACGAAACCGAATCTTGGGATGTTGGTAAATTGTTAAACTATTTAAAAGAGGAGGTAGTAACGAGAGAAAAAACTTTATCGTTTCGAAAAGGGGAATCGGACGAAATTTATAATAATAAAACATTTGTTAGAGAAAAGGAACGCGATAGAGATAATTCATTTAAAGGGGGTTTTAAGAAAAATAAAACGCCAACTGCCGCCTTATTAAACACCAGTATTGATAGTCAAAAGTGTTTATTTTGTAAAGAAAATCACGAAATAGAAAAATGTTCGAAACCTGTTAACGAAAGAAAAGATATTTTAAAAAAAGAAGGCAGGTGTTGGAATTGTTTAAAGAAAAACCATATAGTAAAAGACTGTAAATTTAAAAGTAGATGCAAATTATGTTCGCGAAAACATCATACCGCTATTTGTGAAACTAGTGAGAATAAAAGTGACATTTCTAATTCAGAAACTGTAGTATCATCTATACAAAATAAGAACTTGGGTAAGGAAATATATCTGCAAACCGCAAGTGTTTTAGCTCTGGGTGAAAGTAATAAATTAGTCATTCGAGTGCTGTTTGACCTTGGATCACAGCGCTCTTTCGTAGTCAGTAGCGTTGCAAAGAAATTGAAGTTGAAATGCGTGGGAGAAGAGAATATTACGATTCATTCCTTTGGTTCTAATACATCGAAGAGTGAAAAGCGCAGACGATATAAAATTGTTTTGAGAAATCCGCAGACGAGACATAACAGCATTTCGATCGAAGTTTTAGAAGCAGAAAAAATAAGTGAGGGTTTAATTGGGATTCCCAGTCAGGAAGTAAAGCGTTATTTTCATGAAAATAAATTACAACTCGCGGATAGGACATATGGAAATTCACATTATTATAAATTGTCTCTCTTAATTGGGAGCGATTATTATTGGAAAATGGTTTCGGGAAAAACACGTAGACTGTCAGACTCACTTGTTGCGTCGGAAACAATGTTTGGATGGACTGTAAATGGGGTTAATAAACCAAATGAAATGATAGCTCAGCAGTCATTTATTAACGTTTTGAAATGTGTTACAAATCAAGAAAATTTCGAAAAAGATAAAGAAATTAACACTGTTTTAAAAAACTTTTGGGATTTAGAGTCAATGGGTATCACTCAGGAAAAAGAACAAAATGATATTGAAAATAAAATTTTAAAGAATTTTAATGAAACAATTCAACTTGTTGGAAATAGATATGAAGTGCGCTTACCGTGGAATGATAGAACTGATGAATTGAAGGATAATTATGGTTTGGCGTTTAAAAGGCTAAATAGTTTAACGCGTAAATTTAAAGGGGCACCCGAGACTTACCAGAAATATAAACAGGTGCTAGATAATTATCTCGAAATGGGAATAGCTGAAACAATAGATACGGAGGCGGGTTCTAAATTATATTACATGCCACATCAAGCAGTAATACGTGAAGATAAGACTACCACAAAATTTCGAGTTGTTTTTGATGCGTCATCTCATTTGAATGATTCTATCTCTTTGAACGATTGTTTGCATTCTGGGCCAAATTTAAATCCCGATTTGTTAATGATTTTACTTCGTTTTAGATTAAATAAGATAGCTTTCAGTGGCGATATAGAACAAGCCTTTCTTCAAATTAGCCTTAATCGGGAAGATAGGGACGCTGTTAGATTTTTATGGATTAATGATCTTCCAGTTTCAAACCAGGATTTTAATCTGAAAATTTTGAGAATGACTAGAGTACTCTTTGGTGCAAAACCAAGCCCTTTCTTGTTATCTGCAACAATTAAATACCACATTAATAAATATAAAACAGAATTTCCAGAAATATTTAATGTTTTAAACGATTGTTTGTACGTCGATGATTTAATAGCTGGAGTAGATAACGTAAACGAAGGATTAGAAATTTATGCAGGAGTAAAAGAAATTTTAAACGAGGCTAGTTTTAATATGCGGAAATGGTCGACAAATTCTATTGATCTTCAAAATCATTTCAACTCAAATGAGAATCCTGAATATCGAAGCCCTATAGAATCTAAAGTCTTAGGATATAAATGGAATACAAAGGAGGATAATTTAAGGGTAGAATTTCAAGGTATTTTAAATCAAAATCGGAAAACAAATGAATGCATAACTAAAAGGGAAGCGTTACAGTTAATAAGTCGTATTTATGATCCATTAGGCTATTTGAATCCATTCACAGTGATAGGAAGAATTCTTATGCAAGAAATTTGGAAGACTGGCTTAAACTGGGATGATAAATTAAATAAAGAACTTAATAAAAAATGGATTAATTGGTGTAGGCGGATTGAAACCTTGGAACATTTTAAGTTGCCTAGACATTTATTTAGAGATAATTCTAAACTTCAGATATACAATATTCAACTTCATTGTTTCACTGATGCTAGTGGAAAGGCGTTTGGATCTGTAATTTACGTTAGATACCAAACAAATAATCAGCAAGTGTTCACAAACTTTGTCATTGCTAAAGTTCGAGTAGCACCCTTGAAAAGAGTAACTTTACCACGTTTAGAACTCCTAGCTGCAGTTATTGGAACAAGACTGAGTAACTACGTGGTGAATAATGTATTCAAGAACTTAGACATCAGTGTACGATTTTGGACAGACTCCAAGGTGGTTTTACATTGGATTAGAGGAAATGCCTATTCATGGAAGCCATTTGTTCAAAATAGAGTTCGTGAAATTCAAGAGAAAACAAATGTAGATCAATGGTCACATTGTCCTGGTGTTGATAATCCTGCAGATTTACAAACAAGAGGAAAAACTTCAGAATTGTTATTTAAAGGTGGAGATTGGCTGCAGGGTCCAAAATGGCTGAGACAAGAGGAAACTACTTGGCCAGAAGAAGATAGAACATATGAAATTGATGCTGTAGAAGAAGAGAGAAGATCCTCATTGAAGAAAGATGAAACGGTCCAAGCCAGCTGTGTAGTAAATTTGAAGCAAGACCTTTTGGACATAGAGAAATATAGCAAATTATCCAGATTATTACGAATAACAGCCTGGATTTTTAGATTTATTAACAATACGAAAACTTCTACAAAGAATTTGAAACCACTTGAAGCAGAAGAAATACTATTATCTGAGAAATATTGGATTAAAAGAACTCAAGATGCTCATTTTCCAGAAGAAATAGAATGCTTGCAGAAAAAGAAACTAATTTCTAGTAAATCTAGGATTGCGAATTTTAATCCATTTTTGGATGAAGATGGAATAATGAGAATAGGCGGAAGACTTCAGAACTCAAATTTGACATTTGCAGAAGTTCATCCTATTATTTTGCCTAATTCAAATCATTTTTCGGACTTGCAGATCAAATATGCTCATGAGAAACTGGCTCATGCTGGAATTGCTGAAACCCTTGCTCAGCTTAGAGAAAAAATGTGGATTCTCAGAGGAAGACAAAGGGTGAAAAGTATTTTGCAGAACTGTTTCATTTGTCAACGTTTGAGAGCAAAGCCTTACTCTCAAAATGTGTCTCCTCTACCTCCAGACAGAATCAGAGAAGCTTTACCATTTGAAGTTTGCGGCATAGACTTTCTAGGACCACTATATACAAAAAATGAGAAAAAGGTGTATGTTGCATTGTTTACTTGTGCCGTAATACGAGCTGTGCACCTTGAACTTGTGAATGACTTATCTGCTGCAGAATTTATGCTAGCGTTAAGAAGATTTATTTCAAGACGTGGAATTTGTAAAATTATTTACTCGGACAACGCTAAAACATTCAAAAGAACAGATAAAGACATTCAAAGAATGTTTAACTTAATAAAGGATAGAGATGTCCAGGATTTTTTTAGTGAAAACAGGATCCAGTGGAAATTTATAGTCGAGAGAGCAGCTTGGTGGGGAGGTTTCTGGGAGAGGCTTGTCCGATCTATTAAGACCTGTCTCAAAAAGATCCTTTGGAGAGCTTGTTTACAGTACCAAGAACTTGAAACAACTTTAACTGAAGTGGAAGCCATCATCAACTCCCGACCGATGACTTATGTTTATAGTGAAACAAATGAGCCGAGTCCATTATGTCCAGGACATTTTCTAATTGGAAAAAGAATAACCGCTTTACCACCTGAAAAGATATTTGCAATCTCTTCTACGAAGTCAGACCTGGAAAAGAGATATAAATATAGATTGAACTTGTTGAACAATTTTTGGAAGAAATGGAAACTGCTATATTTAATGGATTTGAAATCTGCTCATAAATGTGCTACGAGCAATTTGCCCCAGCAGATCAGCAAAAACACCTTTGTATTGATCCATGATGATAACCAACCAAGACTGTTATGGAAATGTGGCTTAGTAACCGAGACACATACAGGCCGTGATGGCAGCATCCGAGCTTGCACTGTGAGATTACACAATGGGACGTTCTTAAAAAGAGCTGTACAACATCTGTATCCCTTGGAACTTGATTCTGAAGATAAAAGACAATCTTGTCTTTCTGGGCCGGAGCCTGTGGAAACTCCGATGACTGATGGGAAATCTCCGATGGCGCCATTAGAGGTGGCGCTGTGACAGACAGCTACGACACCATCGCTGTTCCAGACAGTTGGCAGAGAGATGAAAGGATATTACCGGAATGGTACTGTATTGAGACTTTGAGACTTTCATCGTTGAGCAGCTAATGTTTTATTGTAAAGATAGCTGTTATTAATAATTTTATAATGATGCAGTTATTGGCATAAATCTTCAAGTGTTTTGTAAATATCGTCAATAAAGTGTTCGTGTCTAAAGGATTGAAGCTGATGATTCAAGACAACGCCGGCGATTCAGAACCAGACCTATCAGGTAAACATTCATTTATTTATTAAATTGCGAGTTACTAATTTCCTGATAGGACAAAGCCATTTGCTATATTATAATTAGTTTAAGATATAAGATTTACCATATACATTAATATTTTTATTGCTCCTGCAAAATTTTGCTTTTGCCACATAGCGCCCTTTAACACCTTTCTTCCGATTCAGTTGAGTTTTGAGGTGAATATCAGACAAACCAATGAGCAAACGACCTGATACAGCTAGGTAGATTCACGAGTGGCGTGGCGTAAGCATCAGCGTACCAGAGGTAACGGAGCGGTACACCAAATCGAACAAAATAAACTTTTCTAATCAATTCAGCTAGAGAACGAAGGCTCTCAAACATAATGATGAATAATAACAAATAGAACAAGATTTTGTCTAAGTTGTCAAAGAAACGTAAACATGAGCGGGCCACAGATTCGATTTCAATGCAATCGCAGGGTGTTAGAGAGCTATAGAGCTGGTGACTAAAGGCTGGAAACAAGGTAAAATACGGAAAAAGAAAGTAAGAACTCTTGCTGCTTCCAAAAATATAGTATATACAATAAAAAGACACACGAATAGTTGAAAAAAGCAGCTTGTGAAAAAAAAGAATAAAAAAACTGGAGTACAAATTAATAAAGAATAACAAAAATGCAAATCTTAAACAAAGATGCAAAGATGCAAATCTTAGCATTACTACGCATTGTTCACATCTCAACTGAAATTTTTTTCAAATATTCCAAATAAAATAAATAACTTGTCTATAGCATTATCAGTATCCTGTAACTCACACATTTTAACAGGCATTTTCTTAAAAATACTCCAAAGTAAATATCCTTCAAACATATTATTCAACTGTTTAATATATTGTATAATATCAACAAAGGTTCTTAAATCACTAGATTGCTTGCCGCTGTGTTCATACTTGTATTGAATTGCACTTGCGTAAGTCACACCATTTATTACATTGCAGGGTTTCTTAACAGCATTTTTTGCCAGAAATTACATTACTAGTGGTCTTAACATTTCCACAATTAGGAGAATTAGCTGAGGGAAATTTAGGACTCCAGGATAATTCGCGGTGCGTTTTAATTAAAGACAACTACAGCCCTTAAAATTTCTTAGGCACTTAGCACTGCAGCTTTCAATTTCATATGGCTCATTTCACACATCTTTGTTTAAGCCGGGTCATTTCAGAAGAATGTGCTCACCAGCAGTTGATTAATAAAATTACTGAACACTGTAGCTCTGACCTCGTTTCATTTCAATCCCAGGCGAATGGGCTGGCTGCATGAGCATTTTTCGTAGTTTCCCTATGTGTAACGTGTATATGAGCAAGCATACATTAGAAAGCCCTCCACGAAGACATAACTCCCCATAGGCAGATGGCCTTAATGTGCTTTGCCATAATCTCCTAACCGAAACCAATTCAAAAGAATAATTAAAGTTTTGACTTCCTTTTATCTTATGAGCAATAGCGGATACACAGAAATGCATAAAATAATTTAGTTCATGTATCTGTTCAACCCCAGGTTGATTATTTAACTGAATTTGAAACAAGGACACATGCATCCTTTTTTTATCCCATGCATTTGTGCAACTTTTATGACATTGTAGCCTTTGTCTGTTAGCTCTTCATGAATTTCGTAAATAGGGTAATCAGAGGAAGCGCAATATAACATCCTTCATTGGGCACTCAGATTTTTCAGTAATAATATAATGGTCAATTTCCTTACTATCTAAACATCTAGAATGTCCCTATAGCTTTCGGTTTTGGGAAAATCTTAAGGAATTCTCATTTACTCTAACTGCAATTTCCAGCTAAGTGGCATAAAGTAGTATAATTTTAGGGGGTTTAAAATTTATACAATAATTTTCAACTGCAGTCTAGGTTTCCTTTACATTATCAAAATCAGTAATACCGAATTAAAATTTAAAATTAGAATCTTCAATTGATAGAGTATCAATTTTTCTACTAGTGGGAATTTGCATTGCACTTAACTAATTTTGATGGTGTGGCTGAATATTTTAGCTTGAGACCATCCGCGAGACCTGAGTCATTCATTGACCGCTTACTTACCTTTTTAGAGGGTCTTTTAGGTTTAACAGCGACCTTATCCTCATCATTAACCAAGGTACATTCATTCTTCTATTGCTACTTAACCCTTAACACTTGGAAAACCGAAGGCTTCCCTAACCGGTATCCTTAAAATACCCACACGTCCATCCCCGTCTATTAGCCATCCCGCCCGTGTCCTCCCTCCCCGTCCATTAACGTTCAAAAAGGTTTGAAGGTTTCAAATGATATCCTTTCTACTTCCTAACAAAGAAGCTTCTTTAGGCCTTTCTTAGCTTTTTAGGACACGCTGTCTGCAATAAACTGATACGGTGCATTTGGGGAAAATGCACCTGCTACTGCATACCTTAAGTGAAGGGAGAAAACAGCATCGGAATTTCGTCCGTTTCGGGCGGTTGTGATCTTTTGAATGAAAGAGGGTCTCAGCTGTTTTGGCCTTCAAAGGGTTAAGCAAGGGTTACATGCAACTTTAGAATTCATGCATTTAGCATCTTTTGCAACATTTCCCAAAACAATATTTCGACAAAACTCTTAGCATATTTATGATTGGGAGCACCGAAAGATTCGCACTTGCTTTTAATGATTTGCAGAAGTCTTTCAGAATCTCACTATGTCTTTTCAGAATCATCAGATATGACTGTTTGAATATTCTGTTTTTACACAGACCATTAATCAAGTAAGCCAGCATTTTAAAAAAAATTATGTCCATTTAAAATTTTTCAGTTTGATGCACAGCACTAACAGAATCATTGAATACATAATCTTGCTTACATAGTAATTCCTGTCAATTTTCATTCAGAATCTGATTTCCATAAACCCAAATACATTTCATGAGCCCAGCCACGTGGTGACCAGCCGTTGTAGCCATTGCAAATAACGAGGGAAATTCATTACCCTCCACTTTTCCCAATGCACATATGGTAGAAAAGAAGGTATCACAATGTCGCGAGAGGGAACAGTATCACTGTATAACACAAGTAAAACCACTTAGTGAGAATACGAGGTCATCAAGCAGAGTTAAAATTCCACCATCCTACACGTTCGGCTTTCAACATCCGAGTGAATGAATTTGAAGTCCGGTTATCATAGGGTAATTAATTAGACTTCAAAATGGAAATGCTAAGTTGCAGACGTTTTTGGCAAAAAAATCATTATACGGAGAAAAAAACATAAATTCATTGTACAAAATCACGGAACCGGCAAGGATTATAAATAAAATGATAAATGAATTCCCTTTTTGGTAACCAAATTTCAAATCTAGTGTTGCATATTTCTAATATTGCCTATGAGACCTAATCATAAATTTGCCTTAATCTCAAATAATGAAGCATACTAGGAAACAGTTCGCACGAAATGAAAGTTCGGATTTATTGACTATTCAGAATCAGTTATTTTTGAAGCAACATCACTCATCATTTCTTGACACGAGCAATCATTTCCTCATTTATCACACTTATTAACAGTCTATTCTCTGCGAAAGATGTCAGTAGCGATCCAGATACGGATAAGTATCCTCTCATTTTCCTTACCTCGTTTGCTATTACTATTCTTCGCCAGGTATTCCAAAGAATCTCCGTGTCACTATTTCGCATTTACTGCTCTCCATGTTTCAGCAAATTAATTGCTAGATATAACAAACTGTATCATACTTTCAGTTGTTACTAGTTCAGTTATAATTACAAGGATTTATTAACTCTGAAATTAATCGCTTCTCTGTTTCTCAATTCCAAGCATTTATTATTAATGCTTTCTTGCATTTGCTGTCTTAGGAGGTATTCTTCGTCAGGTCAAATAGATTATTTTCTAATCAGCTTGATTTGTATCATCCGCAGTTGTTTGCATCGTCAACCCTACGTAAAGAGTTTCTGAGAATGAACGATAGAGTTTTGTGAAATTTATACTATGTCTAATTAGCCCAAATGGCGTTAGCCAGGAAGGGCTATTAGTCTTCAACGGGATTTTGCGTTGAATCACTATGAAAGTCTGAATCACTTTTGAAACTGTTGCCACCAGATATTATAGCCATGTATTATATTTAAAGAAATTAAATAATAAAGAATCTGCATGTATGTATGTTTCTGGCATTGCGAAAAACCAACGGTGTCTAGAGCCATCAAATTTTGAACAACGTAGCACTCCACTCGAATATGACCACCTGAACGCGCTAATTTGGAATTTTTTTTATTGTCTGTTTCATATTTTGTACAACTTTAACGAATTTGTATTAAAAGTCTCAACGATTTCAAAGCGAGCGGTGGTAACACTGTAGGAAGTAAAACATTTTTATCTCCAGCGCGCGAGACGTTCTCTCGGAAATTCTAAAGATATGCTGTTTTTAAATATTTTCAGTCCAAAGTGGCATTAGGAGAAATGCTCTTCAAACATGCATGTGTCTGTAAATGACAAAAACTCCTGTTTGAAAATAATATAAAATCGGAAAACTTGCATATTTAAAAAAAAACTGTTTAAATTTTCATTTAACTGAAGTACTCAAAATCGAATATGTGTATGTGTTTTAATTGTATACATGAAACACTAAAGAATGACAAACACTCGCGATCTTTGCCTACAGAAGTTCATTTTATGTAATAGTCAATAGGTAAATCTTCCTAAATCAACTATATATGACATTCTGCAGCTCTATTGAACCGCCGCTATTTATCACGAATTTTATAGCTTTTTATCCTAAATATTTTAGTAAGCCATGATTGTTGAATATTGTATAAAATGGCTTTTAAGGACTACAAACAGTTTGAGCTGGAAAGCGTTTATTATCCCCTGGCGCCTCGTGCACACAATAAAATACTCAGTTATAGAATTCTTTTGAGCGACTAAGCACGTTTAAACCCATTTCACGTGGGTGCAATGGGTGCTCATACGTGAGCTAAAACGGGTGCAGTGGAAACAGAAAATTTCAAAGAATATTCATGTGTGTAAAGGTTCCATGAATTCATTATCCAAACCATCTGCCAACTTTTTAATTACTTAACCAATTATAATTCGAGTAATATTAAATTTTTTGTACTAAATAGTATCAACGTTTACTACTCAAGCACATGCTAAATGTTTAAATAAACTTCTAAGTATTGTTAGATTAAGGAATTCCTAATTTCAGTTTTCAAAGTAAGAACTATTTAAATTTCAGTTATACTCAATTGAAAAAAATTATAATTCTCAAAATAACACGACCTTTAACGGTCTATATTGCTGTAGACCTTGAATACAACTCTTATCTATTTAGAACATGATCTGATATAAGATCTTCTTTGTCATGAGCAAAGAAATTTTATTCCTCTTGAAAAACAGAATTTTTTCGCTCTAAAGCAAAATCTTTTGCTTCTGAAAAAGAGATCTGATCAACATAGATTGTCGTTAGAATCGATGAAATTTTATTTCATTTCATGTCAATCTAACTTAGAAGCCAAACGCTTTTGCTTCTGAAAAAGAAGGATGTCAGATCGCGCTCGAAAGAGTTTTAAAGAACGAAGAGAGAGAGTTCTAAGTTTACTTTTTTGCCAAGTTGTGAAAAACCGGAAAATGGGTGATAAATCACATTGTCAAGTAAATATGAGGATTTTCATAACCATGGCAGAGTAATGTGAACTTTTTGAAATCTATCAAAAACGTTTGTGAAGAACGCTAACATTCGGTACAGCTGCTGACGATTAGCAATTTGACACAGATTCATATTTTAGAGACTTAGCTTAGAGAAGAGGGAGGAAATAGCATATCTTCGGACATGAAAGCCAAACGTTCTACTTCAATCTAAATTTCAACTGCTAATTTCCAATCACTCGCAAACGGAAAATCAAGGGTACATAAATTTACTACCTCCCAAACGGGATAGTCGTTAGTGACCTTTGACTACCGTACCGAAGGGCCCGGATTTGAATAAGGCATGGATGTTTGTAAACGTATAGTTTCTCTGTGGCATGGCAAAACTCTAAATATACGAAGATCAAAAATTATTTTCGTGTGCTTTGGTCATAGGCGAAGAGAGGTAGCAGACCCTCTGACCCAGCCCCCCCCGTGATGCTCTCCTTCAAATTGGGGGGGGCACTGGGCAAAATCGTACTATCTCTTTTATGGTATCGAAGTCTCTTGCCACCGACAGGCGTAATTTTGTCCTCCAGGCTACGATAACTTTCGGGGGCTAGCTCTGTTGAGGTCAGACAAATGCGATTACTCACAACAACAATAAGAAGAAATCTAATAAAGCCTTATGTTTGAATTAGAAAGGCGTTATCAAATATTTCCCGGATCTTCTGCTTAACTTAAAGGATATTAAAAAAACAGATACCATCAGTAATATCATGGAAATTATTGCAGAGATTGTGGACGTGGAAATTTTGGATTTAGAGTTGAAAGAAGCATTTAATGTAAGACAAGTTTTACTTAGCGACGGAGATATGTGATTAGCTAAAACGTGTTTGTTACTTCTCAATGCACTAGGAACGCCTTATTTAATGATGCTGACCGTTGACTCAAAGAATTTGTGAATTCAGGTTTTTTTTAACATCTGTTAGTTTAATAGTATGTTTCGTTTTAGGCTTCTTGGGTACTACTATGAACATTCATAATTCGTGCGATGTAATCGGTCATAATTCATGCACCTCAGAAGGCCTACATTTTAGAAAACAAACAGAAGTATGATATACTAGTGTTTATTTCACACAAATCAAATAAAAGTGTCAATTTTTGTGAATGTGAGTAAATTTGAAGTAACTGCGGTAATAAACCACAACGTCTTGGCTTTGTATTTTACAGTTTTGATTGGGAATATAGGTAACAGTTTTAGTTCATGAATTTTATTAGTGTCAAGCGTAAGTAAAATTATAAAAACTGGTAGCCTCGTGTACGTTTTAAATTTACATAAAATGTTTGAGACGCAAAGTTAAGGTACTTTGAAACCAAAATAGAATAAGATTCTGCATGACACAAAATATTATGTTTAATCCCATTCAGATACGTGTCTACTCTTAACTCAACCAAAGCCATTTTTCCGTTCGACTCGAACGCCTACTCTCTGCCACCACAGCAAAGAGCCATAGTGATATTAAATTATGTTAAGTCTACAAAATTTCATAATCTTACATATTACGTATTGCTATTCGTTCAACGAAAATTAATTCTCACTAGTATGATACCCATGTATAAACTTAATATGACCGCAAAAGTTTACGTATGCTGCGATTAATAATTTAGCTGGGAAAGAAGTTGATGAAGTTTCGTTTCGTATATATTAAATAATCATTGCAGTTTCAAGTTTGCTTACGACTGGAGCAATGTTGTAACATATGTTTGAAAACATTTTTAAGAAAATATAGTTTTGTACCGGAAAAAATATTACTGTGATAATCACAAAATACACTAGAAAACCTGAAAACGTGTACCTGCTTATAAGTAGTTCTCATACGCATCATCAATTGAAAGAGTACATCATAACTTATAAGCAGTCTTTCGATTTTACCAATTCGGGCGGAATGTAAAAATACTTACAAAAAAAATCGTAAATGGGAAATTTGGTTGATATAGATTTTCGAATTTTTTTAACTTCAAAAAATGCAATTTTAGCCATATTAACCACAAATTCATCCTTCATAACACAGCTAGACGTCAAGTCTTTTGCTGAAAAAATATAATCCAGCCCTTTCTGATAAGTAAATTGTGCATGAAATTCAGTATGTTTGCAAAAATAGCAGAACCTGATATAATCTCGAATTTGAAGCATTACAGAACAATGACATTAATGTGAAATACAGATCAAATACTGAAGATCTGGGTGATAATACATTCTTTGAATTAGATCAAGAACAATCATACAATACAAGAAAAGAGTTCTAAAGTGACAGGAAAAATCTCCCCTCCAAAAACTAGAAATACTGTTTAGACAGAGAAACGTGTATCAAACTTAATTATGAATCAAGAGTGGAGCTTTAATGTCCTACTAACATGTGAGGAAATACTATGTTGCCAAAATCTCTGCTAAAAGGAAAAGAAAAAGGGATGTGACTTAAATAAGAGAGATTTTTCTTTAGGCGATAATGTTTCCCAGCTTAATCCCCATTTTAAAAATATCAGCAATTTCATTCCTTAATTGATTTTAACAGTATTTGCGTTTGTCAAAGTCTGAAAGATATTTGGCCTGTGGCTGTGCTGACTACTGGTATGTAATGAGTATTCTTATCTGACTTTTTATCGAGAATACAGATAAAAGCTGTAACACATTGAAATATTTTTCAACGCAGCGATCTGTTTACACATCATCCTGAAATTATGGAAGAAATAGTGGCGAAGTGGTGACGAGTGAAGAATAGGTGAAGCCGTGAACTCAGTAAATGAAACTATTATTTGAGTAACTGACATCTCTAGGCGGAAATCAGTAACTATGTTTCCACATTTCGGAAAACCTTCATAGTATTTGGAATGTCAGAAAAACCCAAAGAGATTGATGCTAGAAAGTTTCGTTTATATGCCATATGTTTTCGAAAAGCCTAAAGCGAGAACACGGATGTCACAGTATGAATATCAAAGAGATTCACTAATATCGTTAACCACTAACAATCACTACCTCGATTTCCAGAAACTAGTTCGCAAGGAAGTAGAGCTTCAGAGATGTATTCTACAATATATTATTTTTTACTTTAAGTATCAATATGTTGCATTATAGTATTATATCTCCTTTGTATTGTTATTATTTTTCTCTTTTTTTAATTATAATTACTTCATTATTATTAGATATATATTCCTTATGGTATTATTATTATTATAATTTTATTATTTACAGTGTACTTATTTATATTATAGCAGCATTTGTATTATTATATACAAATACACACACACACACATATATATATATATTCTTTGTTTTCTCCAGACCTAGATATTATACATTTTTTTAATTGTATTATATGACCACTGTATTATTGAGTTTATTGACATACCGCGCGTGGAACTTGTGGAACACGAGGAGTTTTGCATTTGTTTTCTAAAAAAAAACTCATCTAATATATTACTTTGATTTTTAACTATTTCAGCCTGTCTAAATGTCAAAATAAAACTCTAACACTGCAATTTTTATTTTATCTTTACATTTTGACATTATTCGTAATATTCTAACTTAACGTAACTAAACTGATATACCCTGATTATGATTAATTAATGAAAAATCACAAAATGATGATTACTCAAATAGTTATATGCTGATTTTAATGAAACTGACCCATGATACTGTCAATTATGCAGTCTATCAGTTCCGCAGGAAGTGAGAGCCATTGTTCTTGCAAAGCAGTTGCAAGCATGGCAAAAATCTGAGGAGGGAGATTGAAAACAGTTATATGTCTTCCGAAAGCAACCCAAACATGCTCGATAGGATTCAGGTTTGATGAACGGAGCTGGCCACTCCATGCGCTGAATTGTTTGCTGCTGAAATAATCATCCACGATGCGAGCCCTGTGCGGTCTAGCGTTGTCATCAGATAGAAAAAAATATCACCTATTGTCCAGGCATAAAAGAGCACAAAAGCATTAAGAAATCATCTCTATAGGCTTGAGCTTTCATGGGAAAGACATTTAGATCTGTGTGTCCATCCAAAAGGATACTACCCCCCGACATAGACACTGGCTTCTTCGTATGCATCTCTTTCAGGAATGTTTGACGGATGATAACGGGTTCCAGGTTCTCTCCAAATCAAATAACGTCTACTATCGCTTTGGAGACTAAACTTTGATTCATCCTGAAAGATAACAACCCTCCACTGATTAGCTGTCCAGTGGCCATGTTGATGTGGCCACTTCAAGCGTTTCCTTCTAAGATGTGAGGTGAGCAGCACGCAAATGGCTAGTCGCCTTTCGTACAGACCTCGTTGGTGAAGCTTTCTGCACACTGTTAACACCAACCTCCCAGTGGCTGGAGCAAGGAAGAATCAGAATTGATCTTCTATTCCTTCGTGCACGTAACAACAAATATCTCTCATCAGCCCTCGTCGCAGCAGTTGGCCGTTATTGGCTGACACTCCTGGATACCGAATCTGTGGGTAGAAACAATACGTCTACGAACCTGAGAAGGACTGACATTTAGTCATCTGGTCACTTCCGTCTGACTTTATCCTGGAGCTTTTCATCGCATTTTTTCTGGAAAATAGTGCCTGGAGGTCATTGTTATAAATTGGCTATCACAAATTTCTTATCTTAATATCACAACGAAATTTGCAGTCTTGCTCTGAAACATGCAATTTTACGCTCCTCGCAGAAGACGTATTTTGACTGCAACGCCCCTAATTTCCTTACTGCAGTTTTGCTCAGTCATTCTTATTTGACGACATATTCAAATTTTACACGGACTGATTTATGTTTGACCGAGTCTATTTGACAGAATTTGCTAATTACCATCAAAATTTACTACTGTTCATAATATTACATCCATACTTAGTCATTTACATATGTACATGGAATCACATTTTAGCCAATAAATAATACTTTCATTTTCCGCTTTTGATTGAATTTAAATAATAAATTTTTTTTTAAATTTTCTGTAATGAATTGGATTTTGATTTAATTCTATGCTTCGTCTAACCTATCCTTATTATTCGTATTTTAGAACATCAAAAACGGTCTAGCGTAAGTTTAAAAATTCCAAATATCAAATTTAACTTGAACTGTATACTTTTATATACTAGGAAATAAATACGTGCTATCAATTAAATTTACTACGCTTCGCTCTAGTAACTCTATAATGTTCCTAATTATTTGGTCTATGCTGAATGTAGAGGAAGCTATCGAATTATGTGGTGACTTATCGCTGAGTTCAAGTGTAACGGCAAAATCTAGAGAAGGGTTAAAATACCCTTTTATTCACTGAAGGTAACATTCACAGTCGCCTCCTTCTCGGGAGTACAGGGAAACCACCACTCGGGCTTCAAATCAAGATAAAAAAAATAAGAAATTAACTGGAAACACGCGCCGCTAGGTGCTCCTAAGTAAAGAAGTTACTGAAGTAAGCTGAACCTTCCTTAAATACTCCTTCTACCTCATTTACATTCAAAGTGATTCTAAAACCTCATTCTGGTAGGGATTTGTAAGTGGGAAACAGGAATTGAAAGGAAAGGGTTTCAAAATTAAAAGTAACCGCTATAAAATTAAAATACATCTTACCACCACAACGAACTATCTAAACATTTCTAAGAAATTTCATAATTTATTCATAATTTCATAATATAAGTACAATTTCAAGTTGTTGCATCTCGGTATCTAGCGTATTTCTACTGAAGAAGCCATTTACAGTAAATGCTGATTTAAAGGAATAGCTGGTTTAAGGCATTCTTTGATTTATATTTGGATTATTAAAATTCTCAAAGATTATTCTAGTGCAATTAAACATTTGCATTCGAGAGGTGACTGTCGGACACCACTCCGTTTGAGGCAATAATTCGAGTAGTAACAATGTTTATTAGAGTTTGTTTTTGCCAGTATTGTTTTCGTGAGTGTATTCAGCAATACATGCGTATAAAACAACTGCCAATATTTAATCTTAATTAAGTTTCCAGATTTATTGTTATATATGTCTCTTCGAAGTTAATTCGAATTATTGGCGATAGGAAGTCGTGGCATTAAGAATATTATTTTCAAAATTACAAAACCACTAAGCATGAAATAAGATGAAAGTGAAAATGAGGCCGATTTTACATTTTGATGGATAACGAAATTACGTCTTTGTATAGATTACTTGATACAGAGGAGAAAAGCAGCGATGAAGTAAGAAGTGTGAGAAGGCGAAAGAGGTAACGTACACAGAATCCGAAGAAATACCTAAAAAATGCCGTTTGCATTCGGCAAAAGAGCTGCAGGACCTCAATTATCTTCAAACATGAAAGATCTATTGAATTTTCTGTGAAATCATTTTATGCTAGCTGTAAAAAATTCACATAATAGGCGGAAAATCGTCTCGAGTTGCTTGCACCCGAGCGGAAGTCTCGAGTGCAAACGGTTAATAGTAATGATGAAAAATTTGAGTTTTCAATGTGAAATGAAAACTTAAAAACTTCCAATATAGATTTAGGTTCTCGTAGTCAAACTAGGTTTGAAAGAGACTAGTGACACTGATATAATATCTGTAAACTAACTGAAGTAAAACTAATTGGTATTGCTGTCAGAAAACTTTGCTGATAGAAAAAGGCTAAAATAGGCAAAATTAACTTTAAACTAATGCTGATATGATTGGATTACGTTGAATTTCTCCTAATTTTAAAGCTCGAACATATGTGTTGAATAGAATCTTTCCCATATATCAACGAATATATTTTCTGAAATATTTTAAAACCCATAGTTTCAAAAACATTCCTTTCCCTAAAGTTTCTGTCTGAGCACATGTGTGTTTCGATAGCAAAAGGACTAGAGAGTATTCTCCTTAATAGTTCACAAATATATCAGGCACATTCATTTTCTAAAGCAATAAAAAGGCAGCATAAAATAAAAAAAAATATCTTACAATTAATATCGATGATCACAGAAGCTTCTTTTGGTTTCGTAACATTATTGTTCCAAGCTTTGCAGATATATTCTGCCATGAAATCTGATCGGCTAATATCCCGAACGACCATTTCATTCCGGACAAATCTTTGTTTTATGATGCTGAAATCATCATCCACTAGAGTATCACCACGCCACCAAGTAACTGTAGGAGAAGGGTCACCTTGTGAAACAGAAAATAAGTAACAATTACACTCATGATAGAGCCATATAAGATAAAACTGTAATGATGAATTAGATCTGAATTAACTGAAATTAGGGACAAGAAATACAGTTTATTATTGACTCTGGTAATTAATATGAGTTAAACTAACAGCTATTCTTACAACAGAAGTACAGTGACAAAAATTTAATAGTATAACAAAGTGTAAGATAAAAAAAAATCTCTTAGCAAGCGAAAGTTTTTATTAGGCAAGAAACTAATGAAATGTTTGATGTTTGAGAAAAAGAAAACTAACAAAAATCTTAGGCAGTTCCTATTTATAACCAATTATCTAAGATTATAAAATATTTAAGATTTTCAAAAACTAAGAAAAAATTTAGAGATTTAAGCCTTTGAGACAAGCAGAAAATTTTATCTCAAGTGCCTTTATTGAAAGGATTTTTATTGGACAAAATTAATTTAAAAAAAGAATGATGTCGCACTGTGCATATAAAAACACTGGTTATCATAAATTAAGGAAAATTCACAAAAATAGCGATAACTCCCTCAAAAATAAGCCAAACCGTGTACAATTTGAATACGTTGCCAAGTAAGAGTAGCTGAGTAAAACAGCAATATACAAATTAGTGGCGCTCTACTAGGAATATGTCATCTGCGAGTAGAATAAAAATCCATGTTTGAGAGCAAACCCACATATTTCACTGTGATAGTGACCTCAGAAATCTGAGATAGCCAATTCGTAACAATAACCTCCAGTCATCATTTGCCTGCAGAACTACGATGGAGAGCCATTGGGAGACTAGAGGCAGGACAAAGTCAGACAGAAAAGGACTGATGGCTAAATGTGAATCCCTCTGTAATTCATAGACTTTTGAGGCAATTTCAAACCACAAATTCGGCATCTAGGAAGTTTAGCCAAACGGCCAACTGCTACGACGAGCACCGACGACCAATATTTGATACTATGTGCACGCAGGAATGAAACCGCTACTCCGACTCTTCTTAGATCCTCCATTACTGGAGCCACCGGAAGGTTGGTGTCAACGTCAACTGTGCGTAGAAGGCTTCACGAAGGTGGTCTGTATGCGAGGCGATCAGCCATTTGAGTACCGCTCACGTCACGCCATAGGAGGGATCGTTTACAGTGGGCACGACAACATGTCCACTGGACGCTTGATCAATGGAGAGCTGTTCTCTTTACGGATGAGTGCAATTTTTGTCTAGAAAGCGATTTAATACGGAGAGAACCTAGAACCCGTTATCATCCATTAAACATCCGTGAAAGATATGCATACGGAAGAGGCAGTGCCTTTATTTGGGGTTTCGTCTTTTTGGGTGGACGCACAGATCTCCATGTCTTTCCAAGGAAAACCGTGAATACTCAAGTTTATAGCGATGACATCCTTGATGCTTATGTGCGCCCATATGCCGGGGCAATAGGTGATGCTTTGCTGTTACCGGACGACAACGCAAGACCACACAGCGCTCGCATTGTAGATGATTATCTTGAACAGGAAACAATTATGCGTATGTAGTGGCCAGCTCGATCCCCAGACTTGGATCCTATCGAGCACGTTGGGGATGCAGGGAGACGTCTAGCTGTTCTCAGTTCGCCCTCTCAGACCCTTGCCGCGCTCGCAACTGCTTTGCGACAACAATGGCTCTCGCTTTCTATGGAACTGATAGACCGCATAATTGAAAGCATCACACATTGCTGTATTGCTTCTAGAGGCCGATTCAACATGCAATTGACAGCGGGATTACCGATGCAATGCTGTTTACAGATAGCATGTTAACGCTCTTCGCCCTAGTCAATCATAACCACACCTCTTCATTGATAGTGGACCTACAGAATATTCTGCAATCCCATCCCCAACTAAATGTAAAATTAATATGGACTAAGGCACACGTTAAGAACGAGGGAAACGAGGCAGCCGATTACCTGGCCAAGGAGGCAGCGAGCAACATAGCTGCACAGACGGTAACAGTTCCGGCGCCACCCTCGTACCTCAAGAGAACCCTCAAGGAAAAAGGCCTGCAGAAGTGGCAAACGGAATGGGAGACATGTGATACGGGTCGCAGAACCCACATATTTCTGCCTAGAGTGAAAATGGAGCGTCAATACTTCATACATCCTATCACTAATTACATCTCGGGGCATGGTCCCTTTCCCTGCTATTTTGAACGATTCGGCATCTCCAAGACTGGCTTGTGCGTCTGTGGGTCGCTCGGAACCCCAGACCATTACATCTTCGAATGCCCGCTCACAGAGGGTAATCACCTCCACTTGCCATCGGACCACCAAATAGCCTTTAAACGATTCATCATTAAGAACAAAAGCACAGTTAACACCATTTGCAGAATCATCAGCCAGATAACTGCCCTGGGGCAAGACATATGCCAAACCCTCTAATACAGGGTCTGGCATCACTCAATCTCAAGTGGCACCGTCGCATATGTATAAATAAGCACATACTCCTCCGCATCTAAGGCAATACAGCCTTTTAGTGTGCTTTATGCGCTAGTAACTCCGTTATTAATAGTGTTTATATATCATGTATGTTTATGTGTTATGTTTACGTGTCTTTCTATATGTAACCAGTATGTTATGTGATATAATGTATACCTTGCAAATCTAAAATCTGTAATCCAACATAATAGTCAATGTATCCCTCATCAGCCCTTGTATGGCAGTGTAAACTTTAATTTAAGATCAAAATAAACTCCCTGTGTGGCCCCCTGGGGTCCCAGGGAGTTGTTGTCTCTAGGTAGGGGAGGCCGCGGGACATATGCCTGTTTACCATTGTTAGACACCAGGCGTCCCCGTCCTCCGTCACCTGTCACCTGCTTCTAGAGGCTATCATATTCCATATCGAAGGTACTTTTCCTGTAGCAAACTGACACCTTCGATTTGTTCATTTTATACATGTGCTAATTTCTATACTACCATAATTGTCTGGTAACGTCTTTTTATGCTATTTGATACCTTACTATGTGTTGTATATTGTGGGTAATGTTCATAAAATTCTACATGTAACTTTTGAAGTAATCGTGATTTTTGTGATTTTTCCTTAATTTATGATAACCAGTGTAGTTTCGATTTACTCATTGAAATGTTCTCATTAATGTGAAGGCATAATTCTTAATGCATTAATATTTATCTTGTACTTAATGTCGATGTAAAGAATATGTCAGTTCGGAAGCTTTAACATAATTTAGGTTCGACGACCTCTTCAAATATTTTGATTCTTTCTGAGAACAATTTATTTGTTCTCAGTTAATTTACAAAGAGGGCAATAAATTTATAGTAAAACAAAATGTAAAATTTACCTAACAGTCGCTGCGTAAATAGTAAAATTTGGCAGGATTTTGCTTCTTGGAATTTAAGCAAAAACTCCGCGAAATTTTTCACTGCCACAAAGAATTAACGTCAGCATTTTCAGGGCAAACGATAAGGATGTTGCGAACGTTTTTGATAGCAGTTCTCAGGGAATGGTATTAAAATTACTCAAATACGAGAAATAAATTAACGTATCATATAGAAACTTTAAAATAACTCATAAAATTCGCGAAACTATTCGATATTTGTGAGAAATTTGATATTCCCGAAATCACGAGAAATCCTCTAAAATTCATAAAAACAGCCACAGAAATTTGCCTTGCGATGATGAGTTATAATTAGTACAACATAAAAACCGAGTAATTATTTAATATCTAAATCTCCGTATTTATCTTTTATAATTATTGAAATTTTTAAAAAATATTAACCTACGAAATACCGATAAATTGCATGTATGGAAAATTAATAAAACTTAGTAATGGTAAAAAATTACCTCCGTCTACTTCACATATAAAAATAAGCGTAGATCCTTCATCAAAGGGTCCTATAATATCATGTAAGCTTTGGCCGTGCTCATCCATTATGATTGGCTCTCCAGGTGGCACTGAAATTTCACACAAATGCAAACTTTTAATATTATTATTAAATTCAAATACTGAAATAATTTTGATCAAATTTTTAAAACACTAAAGAATTGGGCGCTTAAATGAATTCTACTAATTTAATTTCATTTTCAAAAGTATAATCTTTTGTTTTTATAAATTTATAAAAGATCCCGCTTTTGTTATTTGTAATATAAAATTGTAAATGAATTTTGTAAAGACAGTTATTTAATATCTTGTTTCCGTTAAACTGTTTTTCCTCTTTTAGTTTATTGTTTTTTTAATAAGTTTTCAATAAAAGCTCACTTTGCAAAAAATCTTTTTTTCATTTTATGGTAATACTTATCTTTAGAGTAATTTTGTGTGAGTCGTAACTATAAATGAAAAAATCTGATGTATACACCTTGTATGAAATTTTTACCTACAATTTCCTTGTATGGAATATTAAATTATACGCATTTTGCATTTCATTTAAACTTATTGGATTCAATTAAATCTACTTCGTCAATAGCGCTTAAACCACAATAAGAATAAATGCAATCTTTAAAATTCTCTAAATTTGTTTACGATAGCAACACTCTGGCGCTAGGTTCACTTAACAACGTTACTTATCATTCATTTTATAACTCAGAATTCACAAAAATTATGTATATTATCTGAGGAATTATCTAATCGTTGCCATATGTTCTATTCAAATACTGTAATAAATCTAAAACGATGTTCAAAAGAAATTAAGCAAACAAACAAAACAAAACAAAAAAAAAAATCTGAAAGATTTCAGATTTTAAATTACGTCCAAAGGCGCGTTTTTTTAACGTTTCGTGTGCTACCTTTTTTTTTATTAAATATCATGTACTACGTACTCAAACCATAAAATTCAGTTCAAAATCAATATCGCAAAATCATTTTAAAATGAACATATCTTTAGAATTTTCGTAAGTCTCGTGCGCTGGAGATAAAAATGTTTTTCTTTTTCCGTACAGTGTTGCCATTGCTCGCTTTGAAATCACTTAGTTCGTTAATCAGAAATTCGTTGAAATGTTACAAAACATAAAATCGATAATAAAGCAAATTTCAAATTCAAAATTAGGGCTTCCAGATGCCCATATTCGCAGTAGGATTACGTCATTCAAAATTCGATGGCTCTAGGTTTTATCACAATGCGAGAAACATGCATACATTTATGCAGATTTTTCATTTTTTAAACTTTAATGCAGAGCGATAACATTTAGTGGCAACAATTTGAAAAGTGAA